>CM022177.2:1583525-1613083 GCA_011420285.2 Erysimum cheiranthoides | reverse complement strand
TGATGGCATTTGATGAAAATGAAACTTCTTAGCATTGTAATAAAGACTTGCTTAAAGAACATAAAGGCGTTCAACTGTTCGAGTCATGCTCAATAGAATAAACAGAGAGAAATCACTTGTACATAAAACAATCTGTGAATATCCAGATGTCTTTAACAGTAAATATGAGAATTTGTGATGTCTCTTAATGTTATAGTCTCATATCTATATACATTTATAAGCATGCCAATGATTGAAAATGAAAAATAGTTTGCAGTTTATTATCTAGAACATGAATTCTTTTGCAGTTTTATTAGTGAGAGAAAAAGTTCTTCTGAGATCAGAGCAAGAAGAAAAAGAAGAATGTTTGAAATCAACTTCTCTGAATTATTAGACAAACCATCAACAGAACAAATCTGTATTAGTAATTTATTACACCAACTTCTTGAAATGTCATTAACTTAAAGCTCAAACAACAGAAACAGATGATCTACATAGACTTAAAACTTCAACAACTCTTGAGTGGACTGTTTGTGTTTCAAGCTGAGGCCGCTTTAAACGCACTCTTGAATGTCTCAGGAGGTTGTGCACCACTCACCTTCACCTTCCCATTGATCTGACCAAACAATACAAAGTAGAGACACAAGACTTGAAAACTGAGAACACATTAAAATGGCGGTGTGTTTCACTGTAACTAGAGCTTTGCCATGATCTTATAAATGCAATGTAGCGCGAAAACTTACAGTGTAATGTGGAACTCCATTGAGATTTTGCGAATACTTTGCCAGCTCTTCTTTCACCTTTCATTATATAAAAGACCAGATCAGATCATTCATTATTATCCTATAGAAGAAACACTAATGATTACATAATTCAGAAAACACACCTCTCTGACTCCATTGTTGGGGTCTAAGAGGAACTCTTCTGCTCCTTCTACCCCAAGATTTTTGGCTGTCTCAACCAAAAACTTCCTGAATTCATCCACAAGGTTACCAAGTTTTTATGTTTAGTTAACATCTACGGAATCTTAAAGCTAATTCATCACAAAAGCAAACTGTTCACATATTATGCAGACAAGAGATTGTGATAAAAACTGTGTATATACCTGTCACCGATGAACTTTCCCTGCGTGAAGTAACCGACAAACAATTCCTCAACAAGTTCATGTTGTTTTTCTGGCGCTTGTTTACCGGTGTAATGTATAGTCTATGACTATCCA
The DNA here is from genome assembly GCA_011420285.2 of Erysimum cheiranthoides. NCBI lineage: Eukaryota > Viridiplantae > Streptophyta > Magnoliopsida > Brassicales > Brassicaceae > Erysimum > Erysimum cheiranthoides. The sequence goes on along the minus strand of CM022177.2, from coordinate 1,611,885 downwards.
GAGTGTTTGCCTTCTGTACTCATATCAACAAAACATTAAGAAAAAACAAATCTCTCTTCTTGATTAATAAAAAGAAAACTCTTTGGTGCTTACGTGAGACCGGAAGTGTCAAAACTCTAAGCCACGACTTTTAAGATCTGTAATGAACCAAAGATTTCTCAAGATTCTCACAAACAAGAACATACGCTATGTTAAAGATCAGTAAGTGAAAAAACCTCAGACATCTGGGCAAACCGTCCTACATATGCCTTTCCATATTTCTGTAGATAAAACTCTTTCTTAGTCACACCTTCTTTGGGTGCAGATGGATCAAGGAAAAACGGACGCCATCGAATCTACATTATTTTCCGAGAGATGAATACCGTAAGCATCTCAATCATTCTCCAAAATAAAGAGAGTGAGAGTGTTAACCTCAAAGTTGTATTGATCTTTAGATGCATCAATGGCTTTGTCAAGATTCATTTTGCCCACAAAGCACCATGGACACACTGAATCCGAGCTTACATCAATCTGAATGAGCTTTTTTGAAGTGGTATTGCTTGCAGACTCGGCCATTATGAGTTTTTCTAACCAATTTCAGTGACAACAAAGAGAATCAATGAATTTATTAAACTCATAACCAAAAGAAAAGACAAAAGTTTTGTGTTCAATTTGAGACAACACGAGCACTTCAAACTACATGTAGTTCTGTCATCTCTAATCACATCAAAAGGTTCATATAGACAAAAACTTATAAATTTGATTAGTCCTGCAACAACAAAACTTTCTAAATCCATCTTATTTTCTAGTTCTGACAGGTCTTTAATCAAACAAGAAATTGAAAATTTTACCTCCAAGAAATGAGCTATAACGCTTCAAAGGTTTTAGTTGGATGAAAACTCTCAGACTAGAAGAACGATTCATGTCCTAATTGTACAAATCTAAGCATATGTGTAATATAAGATCTAAAGTGTTTCTTGGCTCACCTGAAAAAGATTGGAGGAAGAAGATCGCCAACAATGGAGAGACAAGTAACATAATCATCACCAACCATCCATGATGATATATCCCAAACTTTTCCACATTTTCTTGCATATCCTTTTGACTAATAATGCGCATGAAAATTATTTCAACGTTTTCTTGTATCCTTTTTCTTACCAATAATTTTTATAAAAATGACTTTGGTCAAATGTTTCTGTTAATCTCCTTCATAGATATTAAACTGCATCAATTTGTATTAGAATTTGTCATCTACATTTTAAGCGTTTTATATTTATTGCATACATGATGGAGCTAACAATGCTTACTCAGACTATTCTTGGTCCATATCTCATACTATTCTTGGTCATATGAACCATGACATACGTTAAGTTTTTGGGGTCGTCAATGCATTCGTACCTAATTTTTTCAAATCTAATCTTTCAGGTGATGCATCACCGTGATGGCGTTTGATGAAAATGAAACTTCTCAGCATTGTAATAAATACTTACTCAAAGAACAAGGCGGTCAAGTCCTGCTCAATATCTATATACATTATAAGCAAGACGGTGATTAGAAATGAAAAAAATAGTTTGAATCTTTCAAGAATTTGTTATCTAGAACATGATTTCATTTTATTTCTTTAATGAGATACAAAACATCCAAGACCAACTTTGTACTATTACACCAACTTCTTGAAAAGTCAAGAACTTAAAGCTTAAACAACAAAAACAGACGATTTCCAAATAGACGTAAAATTAACTTCACAACTCTTTAGTTCATTGTTTGTGTTTCAAACCGAGGCCGCTTCAAACGCACTCTTGAATGTCTCGGGAGGTTGTGCACCACTCAGCTTCACTTTCCCATTGATCTGACCAAACAATACAAAGTAGAGACAGAAGACTTGAAGACTAAGGCGACACACTAAAAATGGCAGTCTGTTTCACTGTAACTAGAGCTTCGCCATGATCTTATAAAGGCAATTAGCGCGAAAACTTACAGTGTAATGTGGAACTCCATTGATATTTTGCGAATACTTTGCCAGCTCTTCTTTCACCTTTCATTATATAAATTTTCAGAACAGATCATTCAACATTATCTTACAGAACAAACACTAATGATAACATGATTCAGACAACACACCTCTGTGACTCCATTGTTAGGGTCTAAGAGGAATTCTTCTGCTCCTTCTATCCCAAGCTTTTTGGCTGTCTCAACCAAAAACTCCCTGAATTTATCCGCAAGCGTCAGAGATCATTGAGTTTTTTTTTGGTCCAGTTAACATCTAAGGATACTTAAAGCTAAATTTATCACAAAAGCAAAACGTTTCACATATTCTAGTGACAAGAGTTTTGTGATAAATACCTGTCACCGATGAATTTTCCCTGCGTGAAGTAACCGAGACACAATTCCTCAACAAGTTTATGTTGTTTTTTTCCGGCGTTTGATTACCGGCATAATGAATAAGTCTATGACTATCCAGAGTGTTGCCTCTGTTCTTACCAACAAACAATTTAGAAAACCAAAGAAAAAAACAGAAGAAATCACTCTTCTTGGCTAAAGAATTGTGCTTACGTAAGACCGGATGTGTCATACTCTAAGCCAAGACCTTTAAAGATCTGTCAAGAACCAAAGATTATCTCAAGATTCTCTCAACAGTCAACAAGAACACAAACTCTCTTAGAGAATCAGTTAGTGAAAAACCTCGGACATTCTAGTGAACATTCCTTCACATCTACTTCCAAACTTCTGTCGATAAAAATCTTTCTTACTCACACCGTCTTTGGGTGCAGATGCATCAAGGAAAAACGGACGCCATCGAATCTACGTTTTATTACCAGAGATTAGTACCATAAGCGTGTATCTCAATCATTCTCCAAGTAAACAAAAGAAAAAAAGTGAGAGGTAACCTCAAAGTTGTATTGATCTTTAGATGCATCAATGGCTTTGTCAAGATTCTTCTTGCCAACAAAGCACCACGGACACACCGTATCCGAGCTTACATCTATTTGGATGAGCTTCTTTGAAGCGGTGTTGCTTACAGACTCAGCCATTAGCAGTTACTAACCAATTTCAGTCAAAACTCAGAAATCAAATTTGAGAATTCAAGAATCCATGAAACTCAAATACTCAACCAAAACAAGACAGAAACTTGATCTTCAACTTAAGACAATAAGGGCACTTGGATCATTCACATCAAAAGGTTCATCTCAAGTTCCCAGATTGGAATCAAATTTGAGAATTCAAGAATTCATTAAACTCAGCAAAACTGAACAAAAACGTGATCTTCAATATCAGGTGGATCAAAGTGTTTAAACTGCATATTTTTCTGTCATCTCTAGTCACATCAATGGTTCATCTCAAAACTTGCCTCTAACCATTATTAGATTGGACTCTCCAGGATTTGTGCGTTGTATTTGGTTCATACTTCATAGACTAATGAAATAAACATCAAAATTTGATCTATCTGCAACACCAAACTCTCTAAATCCACCCTATTCACAAGTTCTGAGAGGTCTTTAATCAAACAAGAAATTGAAGAATTCAACTCTCAAAAATTCTCCAAGAAATGGACTTTTAGATGACAATTCTCATATTATAAAACGATCAATGTCCGAATTGTACAAATCTAAGCATTACACGCATATGTGTATTATATGATCTACAGAGTATTTCTGTACCTGGAAATATTGGAGGAAGATCTTGAACCTCTAATGGAAAAACAAGTCACAAAAGTATATGGATAATCAACTTTTCGACATTTTCTTGCATCTTCTTTGACTAATAATATAACCACTCATAGGTGGGCCAGTGGTAGGAAAGATTTCGGGCTGAGGGTGAAATTCCCAATAATCCCGAGTTCGAATCCCCACGGCTGCAAACACCTTAAGTGGCCACCGCAGACAATTTAAAATCGGGCTATGCGGCCTCCAGGTGCTACTCTTGCCGCCTTCGGGACGCACGCAGTGGTCTAGTCTGGGTCCATTGGGCTTGGGATACCTGGGTTATCCAAAAAAAAAAATAATAATAATAATAATATAGATCAAAATGATTTAAACGTTATTAAACATGATTGTAATAATCGAACAAATGGCCCATTAGCTCAGTTGGTTAGAGCGTCGTGCTAATAACGCGAAGGTCGCAGGTTCGAAACCTGCATGGGCCATTTTATTTAATTTTTTTTTTTTTTTTCATGAAATAGTTGTAATAATGTTTTTGTCGGTATTAGCTCGATTGCTATCTCTTTTAATTTATCTACTACACTCTTGTCTTGACAAGTTTTTTAACAATGTAATTTGACCAACTCTTTCAAGAAGACAAGTCCTTCTACAATGTAAATTGTTTATGCCCATGAGTATCATCACACTCATACATGATCTCATATTATGTTTTTGATATGCTTTCCTATTTTATGGTTACTTGCTTAGTTAAGTCTAATAGGATACTTGACTTTTAATAAATCGCCGGCCGTACAAAAACATAGCATATTTTACCAAGTATATCCGACAAACAAAATTAAAAATTATGGTCAATATTAGTCGATCCACTACTAAAAATATATAACACATAAAGTGTATGACAAAGCCTTAAGGTCGAATAGGATGTATCAATGTGGTTGTTGTTGTTTTTTTTTTTTTTTTTTTGGTTTTAATGTTAAGAACTTAAGATCAATGTTGTTGTTATGTCATACGCTAAACTTCATATTCAATAGTGCACAATAATACGCAGAAAACACATCTATAAGTAGTGATTTATATATAATAAGGTAAAGTTAAGAAAACAGTATAATAATAATAATACTATATAAATTACCTCCATATAAATATATGGCCCCCCAAAAGTTTTAAAAATTTATTAGCAAAAGATTATTTACAAATAGGTCATATTTTATTATTTTTAAAATAATATGCCACAATTTATTAGCAGAATCCATTGATCTCACATCAGCTTGGTAGCATTGTTACAAGTGTTTTATTTATTTTTTTTGTTTTTTTTTTTTTTGACATCATTGTTATAACTTATAAGTGTGTTTCACTGAAAAAAGTTCTGAAATAATATATACATTTAGTTATGACCCAAAACATAGTTCATAGTTAGGGAAAACCATTTAACTTCAAAAAAAAAAAATGTTCTGAAATAATGTCTTCGCTTTCTCCATAGTGTTGTTCATGATTATTATATTATACGTCGTATGGTCCGGCTCTGATTAAAGTCGGGTCATTTATATATTGGTTGATATAGTCGTTTCTTATCATCCAAACAATCAAACAAAACCAAAACATTTTTTCTCTTACATTTTAACAGATCTCAACAAATTCACATTGACCTTTTGTTATACTCACTGAACAGCAAGTGTAATAATTGACAAGTTGCGGAAATAATCATTGAAGAAATTTAAACAATTCATGTATAATTTTTAATGAAGAATATATATATATATGATCGTCAACACTTTACCATTTCAAACCAAAATATTGGCTATTGCTAGGGGTGAGCAATCGAGTTTAAGATATGGTTTCATTTTGGTTAGAATCCCCAACTAAAACCATATAAAATTATTTTTATTTAGGCTTGTTTTCATTTCGGATTAATAAAAAAATATTTGGTTATGGGCTTGGTTTTCACTTTTCAGTTTGCATTGGCTTCTGACAAATAAAAAAATTATCTTCTTTTTTCTTCTTACATCAAAAAATATTTAAACTATAATAAAACAAAATATGTCCATGTGTCCTATTTGATAAGTTTGGTTTGTTAGGCATCTTTAACCCACCTCTATATATTTTTGTCTCTAAACTATATTTTAGAGTAAAATCTACTTAATTTTCACTTTTAATTTAAATATTTTCACCATAAACATAGTGTGTGGAGGGACACATGTACAATTTAAATTAACCATTTCAAACATCAACACCAAAACTTATCTATAAATTGAGGTCTATGTCTCATAAGTTCCGTACCTCTTCATTTACAACCTAAATCAAGAAACAAAAACCCTTCCTCTCTTTGGAATAATTGCTTCAACTAATATAACTATGAAAAGTGTCTCCTTTCTTGCAGTTCTATCTCTCTTGGCTATAACACTTCCATTAGCCATTGCTTCTGATCCAAGCCCTCTTCAAGACTTTTGTGTTGCTGTCAACACCCCAGCAGATGGCGGTACGTACATGATCACTTCCTAATCATTTTTATTTTCATTCATAGAAAAAAATTCCCATTTTGACACTCATTTTTTTTTTTTGGGTTATTTTTTTCAGTTTTTGTTAATGGAAAGTTCTGCAAAGACCCAAAACTCGCGACCGCGGATGACTTCTTTTTCCCAGGGATTCTCAATCCAAGACCTGTAACTAGTCCAGTTGGTTCAACTGTGACACCGGTCAATGTTAACCAGCTTCCAGGGTTAAACACCCTTGGAATCTCCCTTGCCCGTGTTGATTATGCAGTTGGCGGACAGAACCCACCTCACACTCATCCACGTGCCACCGAGGTCTTAACTGTCTCTAAAGGAACGCTTCTAGTTGGGTTTGTCACATCAAACCCAGAGAATCGTCTCTTCACTAAAACACTCAACATGGGTGATGTGTTTGTGTTTCCAGAAGGACTCATCCATTTCCAAGTGAACGTTGGGAAATATCCAGCAGTTGCAGTTGCTGCTCTAAGCAGCCAAAACCCAGGTTCTATCACTATTGCCAACACTGTGTTTGGGTCTAACCCACTGATAGACCAAAGGATTCTTGCAAGGGCATTCCAATTGGACTCTAGGATTGTCATGGATCTACAGAACAAGTTCAAGAAATCATAATATCGTTCTTAAATTTGAATGTACCTTCAGCTGAATAAGGATCTTGTATTATCCACTTTCAATAACATGGCATAATAAATAAATAAATAAAATAATAACATGGCATGATGTTAGTCATTGCTTTTATCTTTATCAAATTCTAAATGAATCATTATTTTTATGTTTTTAAAATTGGATTTATATTTTTTTAAATGTCATTTTGGAAAGGGTTCACAAAAATTTAACTCTTTTGTGATGGAGTTTTCTTCAACAAAAAAGTATTAAAGTCCATCGGTTAATATATTTTGTGATGAATTTACGAACACTAAATAATGTTATCATTGATCGAATCGTAAGAGTTACTTTGTTACTACAAGTCATGGATCCAAATCTCTGTACAGTCTATCTATATTCATGCCTAAGGGCATATTTATCGGCATACACTTGACGTTATTAGGCCCATTTAATAATGGATAATAATAGAAACAGTGTTGGAGATGTGGTATATCGAGTCTTCTGCAAGAAGTATATTGGGTGGGATATACGGGTGACGTGGCAGCATTTTATTGGTTCCACTCGATGGAGTCTCCAACGCCTTCTTCTTTCTCCACTCTCTCACCAAACTTCTGATTTCTTATTCAGTACAGTTTAATAATAAAAAATGCTTAAGATATATACTCAAGCATATAGCGATAAATATGCTCTAAGTTAAAGACGAGCCACGTCACGTGTTCTAAATTACGGTTCGTACGGATGTATACACTGTATCTACGTTGTACGATGAGAAACCGAACGGTATTGTATTTGTAGGTAGACTGTGTTTTTATATGGTAAAAATTATATTGCCGTATATACAGCGTTGATACGGTATATATGTGGAAAAATCCACATATACGGAAAGAACAAAAAAAAAAACAATATATTTTTGCTAAAGTTTTACAAAAAAATTAACAAAATTACTATTTTTTTTTACTAAAAAGTTAACTCTAAAATGTATGTCATGCCTTTTAATTATTTAATAAATTTATATTTTCTGTGGAAGTGAGAATTTAAAATTTTTAACATTCATGTATAGTATTCATCATAATTATTTTTTTTGTCAACATTTGGGCCACAATTGGCCGGCCCATTAGCCTAATTCTTACAAATGTATTGTTCTTATGTTTTTTAACATTACATTAATGTGTTTTATATTGAAAGGAAAAATAGGATAGAAAGTAGAAACCGTAAACAACGTATGACTGTTAATTTTGCCAAAAGTTTGGGTTGTTGTCGTTGGGAGTCTTCAAATTTTCGCGTTAACGCTATGTCAAACAAGAACATGTAGAACCATCTGAACCATGCATGTATTTATTATAAAATACTTTAGTTTTTTTTTGTTCTCCAATAACATTATATAGCTATCTTATCTCTAATTAATTTCTATACTATTCTCAGCATCCATGTAATAATATATATATATGTTTGGTTGATATAGTCGTGTCTGATCATTTAAAGAAACAATCAAATGAAACCAACAAATCTTAACATTTTAACAAATTCCAACACGTTCTTTTTTTTTTTTTTTTTTTGTATGAATGTTAAATTTTATTCAAACAAAAGACCATGGTACATTATATGCATCCTTTAATCAAAAGAGTAGAATTTTCAGTTTCTAAAAAAAGAGGCTATTTGAAATTAAGGTCGAGAGCCAATCCACACACTGTATGCGTCAGGCAGCTTTGTCGGATTCCGACCACGGAGAGAGATGATACGGTTACGTACCAAGCGGTCTATGGCTGAGATCAGTTGTCCTGAGGAGAGGGGAACCTCGCCATGTCTACGGTGGTTTCGTTCTTGCCAAAGATAGTAGATAGATGCCTGAAAAACGTATCTTAAGATGAACCGAAGAGTTCACATTGACCTTTTGTTCGAGTCAGCGAACATAATGACAAATAGTGGGAAGAATCATTCAACAAATTAAGCATTAACGTATAATTTATTGAACTATCTATATGATCGCCAACACTTGCCATTTCAAATTTCAAGTGCATCATATTTCAATGGAAAAAAATATTTTTAATTTGAATATTATATTCTAGTATTATGATATTTAAATATTACCACCACAAGTCGAGGAAAGACGGTTTAGATATTTTTTACCATTTTAAAACATCAAGTTCATCATTTTAATATCCTGAATGTTGCAAGTGTATATATGGACTAGTTCAACATGTACTCATCTATAAATTGAGGTCTATGTATCATAAGTTTCACATCTCTTCATTACAACCTCAAACAAGAAACAAAAACCCTTCATCTCTTCGAATAATTGATTCACCTAATATATGGCAATGAAGAGTCTCTCATCTCTCGCAGTTATGTCTATCTTGGCTATAACACTTTCATTAGCCATTGCTTCTGATCCAAGCCCTCTTCAAGACTTTTGTGTTGCTGTCAACACCCCAGCAGATGGCGGTATGTACATGATCACTTCCTAATCATTTTTAGTTCTTTACTTTCGTTCGTAAAACATTTTCCATTTCTTACCCTCATTTTTTTTTGGTTTTTTTGTTTAGTTTTTGTTAATGGAAAGTTCTGCAAAGACCCAAAACTCGCGACCGAGGATGATTTCTTTTTTAAAGGGATTCTCGATGCAAGACCCGTAAATAATGCAGTCAGGTCAACTGTAACACCAGTCAATGTTAACCAGATTCCAGGGTTAAACACCCTTGGAATCTCACTTGTCCGTATTGATTATGGAGTTAATGGACAGAACCCACCTCACACTCATCCACGTGCCACCGAGATTTTGGTTGTCGCCGAAGGAACACTTCTAGTTGGGTTTGTCACATCAAACACCGAAAATCGCCTCATCAGCAAAACACTCAACGTAGGTGATGTATTTGTGTTTCCAGAGGGACTTATCCATTTCCAAGCAAACATTGGCCATTCACCAGCGGTTGCATTCGCTGCTCTAAGCAGCCAAAACCCTGGTGTCGTCACTATTGCCAACTCCGTGTTTGGTTCTAACCCACAGATTGACCCACGTATTCTTGCAACGGCTTTCCAATTGGATTCTAGGATTGTCATGGATCTTCAGGGCAAGTTCAAGAAATAATAATATCATTGTTTGATATTGCTTTTATTTTATGTACCTCTGTCTGAATAAGGATCTTGTATTATCCCTCGATTGTGTCTGAATAATGTCGTTGCATTTATATTCTTCAAATTCTATTAAATCAATGTTTTTATGTTTTTTTCTCAAAAGGGTAAATGTTTTTAACATTATTTTGGAAATTCACGATAAATATATCTTTTGTGATTGCGTTTATCTTTAACCAAAAACTTATTGTATTAAACGAGTCGTATGATTTTGTCACAAAATATCATGGACCCATATTTGGTGAGCACTAACAAGAGATTAACTTCAATAACGATGGAAGAACCCAAAAATAGAAAACCTTGTATTATTAAAATGATCTTTGTTACATATTTACTGCAGATCGAAGATATACACAAATAATCTCATTTACATGATATAATAGTCTTGGTATATACAATGCGTGAAATTGAAAAAGGTGAAAAAATGATTGCGACAAGATAGCATTGGCCACTGAATATTCCGACGCATATAGAAATAAGACACAAAATTTGAAATACTCTGGTATGGCATTAAACTCTAGCAAGTTAAACATAAAGTATTTGACATTAGAAAAAATGTACCCATAAAAGCATTAGAAATAGAAAGAAAGTACTCATGAGAATTCCTGTTTCAGGTGATTGTGAATTTGTTGGGTTTTGTTCGTTTTTGTCGAGTTTTGTGTTGTGTGTGAACGCATGTGATGTTTTAGTTTTGAGTGTGGAGATTTGTGCTGTTTTTCTAGTGTTAAATGTATGCGTGGAGTTTTTTGCTCTCCTTCACACGTGTAGGTATTGTTTTCCAGAGGGAACGTGCGCTATCACTGCAGTATTTTCATTCCAGATTTAGCCAAATAAGACACATCAAAGCAACTTTAAAAACAGTCATGTTACAAAGCCGAAAACAGCTAAATCATAACTCTCTAGTTTCAAAATATGGCTCCCCACTAAAAAGGATTTCAACAACATCTGACTTGTATCAAGTAGAAGTCAATGTGATAAGCAGAGCTATAGGAGACCTTTGAAGACCATTTACAAAGAAGTCAATGTGATACGCAGAGTATTTTCATTCCTTTTAAAAATTTAATTAATAAATATTAAATTAGTTGAATTAATTTCATATAAAATATATGCGAGCATTAAATTAGTTAATTAATTTAACCTAAAACTATAATGTATATATATAATTTAAAACTTTAAAAGTTATAATGAATATATATATATATAATTTATAATGGTGTATTATTTATTTTTAGTTATTTTTTAATTTTGTAATTTAATTTTTTTATTAAAAAAAATTGAATTATTTTGGTCAACGATGGTCAACACCAAGTCAACGCCGGTCAACGCCGTTTTTTATTAGATTCCAACGAACGGTGTACCGGAAATGATGGTTATGGTGTTGATACCATGTCATATGTTTGTTCGGGGATGTCCGTATGTGATAGCAATACTTCGTGTAGTTAGACATTTATATTGTCTGCATGTTTGACCATGTGATGGCGTATACTTCGTGTAACTGACAAACAATTTCCCAACTTATAAACCAAAAATGAATAAAGGAATAAACGCATGAGACTTATATACCTATAAGCTCTGGTTATGACTTCAGTTGTAAGCGAATTTAACAATGACAATACTCTGGAATTAGTTTCTTCACCAGGAGAGGTATAAACATCAGGAAGCTCCTCAGACAGATATCGAGAAGAGCCAAAGTCTCCCAACTTCAACTGAAGCGTTTCATCAACTAGTATATTAACATCTGTGGAGGAAACAGATAGATTTTAATTAGAAGAAAAAACATAAAACAACAAGAGAAGGGAGAAGCAATAATGCATATTTTATCTTTGATATCACGATGAAGAATTTCTTGAGATGAAGATAGTGAAGTGCCTCGAACAATTGATTCATGAGAAGCTTGTTGTTCAAGAAAAACATATGAACATATAAGTAGAAGAACATATATGATTATTACAAAAGCTATCTTTAACAATGTCAATACCCTACCTTAATATTGTCAGAAGTAATTGTAGTTTCTTTAGCTAGTGAAAGTAAATCATAATCCATGAACTCAAGCACAAGATTGATTTTTCGTTTGTCCTTGTGCAGAGCTTTTAATTCGATGATATTATCATGCTTCAGTCTTTGCAGAATATCTATCTCCCTGTTATTCGTGAATAAATCTGGATCTCTAAACTTTTTTATAAAGAGCATTTTTAGTTCAAAATTTTCACCATGAATGTTTAGGAGATTTTAAGTAGTTTTTGGATTATACATTTTAGTTTTTTAGATTTTAGATTTTGTGTTTAGGTTTTGGATTTTGCAAAATAAAATAAAATTAAAAAAAAGAGAAATTTAATATATATATATATATTATATATATATTTCGGAAAAAAAACCTCAAAAACAAAATTGAAATGAGATTTTGGATTTTGTTAAGAAACTGGTAAGAAAATTTAGAATCTAGATTTCCTATCTTATTATATAAAGTTGGATTTTCGAAGTTAGCAATTCACGAGATCATGACACGTGTCATATTTAACGGTTAGAGATTTTGACATGTGTTGAAAAATATTTTGATTTTAAAAACAGAAATAGATAATTATGAGAAAAAATTAAGATGTAAATAAATTTTAAAGTGTAAAAAGATAATGTTAAGTAAATTTTAACTTAAATAATTTAAAAAAAATAAAAATATAATGTTAAGAAAAGTTTAAAGGACCAAGTAGATAAATATTTTGTAAATGTTTAGTAAGTGCATATTATATGATTAATTTCATCTAATGAAGAGGTGAATTTATTTTTTAACTTATAATATCTTTGCTTTTGGTTTGATGATTTTTATTTTTGCTTTTGGTTTGATGATTTTTGGTTAGTGTACTAATGATTTCTCGATGCGATGATCTAAAAACGTTTGATATGAATATCATGTGATCATGTAATTTTTAATCTAAATATGACTTTTTGTATGGTTTTACATGTTTTGATAAGATAAGAATTATTTGGTCAATGTTCAGCAGGTTGATGTGTAAAAATTGGTTTTACCGGATAAATATGTAAAATTTGAAATATGATTAATTTGATCGAATGAAGAATTAAACTTTTTTGACGTATAATAGTTCATAAAAGATTTTTCAGTTTTTCGGTTATATAAAATCTCAATTTCTCATATTTATGTATATGTATGTAGATTATAAACTGTAAAGAGTTTTAGAAAATAAAACTGATTAAATTTAGTATATGTATTGTAATACGTAATAAAATTTTAATGTAGTATATATGATAACAGTACAATCTATTAAATTTGTAAAAAAATGTATTGTGTATCATAAAAGTTTAAATAACTAATATATTAAAAATTTACATTAATTAATTCATAAATTTGTTTATAGAACTTAAAATTTTGTTTTTACCTTTTATTTTTATTTGTTACACGGGTTATCAAATTTTTAATTTTAAAACCCGCGTATACGCGGGTTCTAATCTAGTAATTTAGAAAATTCACTTTTTAAAAGAATTTTAAATAGTTATAAAATGGATTTTTGAAAAATCTAAAACCAAAAACCATTTAAAATACCTATAACCGTTCAAGAGCTTCAAAGAAAAAAAAAATATCATAGACCACAAACTTTTTTAGCTTCGGGGCATAAATTTCCAGGGCTGACTTTGTTTCGGATCTCCGATATATTATTGGACTTCCATACTTTTAGAGTCGGGTCTATGAACTAAATAATATGTTTTATATTAAAAGGAAAAATAGAATAGAAACCGTAAATAACGTATGACTATAATTTTTGACAAAGTTTCGGTTACACCGGCCACTAGTTTAGAGTTTTCGAATTTTCGCGTTAAACGCTTTGTCAAACAAGAACATGTAGAACCATGTATTTATTAGAAAAATATTTTATTTGTACTCGAAAGTGTTTATGATTTGAGCTAATCATGTTATTTATTATCTCATGTGAAATCGTAACTTCTTTTGTTAACTTAAAAGAAAAAAAAAAATCTGAAGAAATCACAATGATGATAAGCTGAGAATTCATGGATGGGTTGTTATGGGTTAGATCAAATATAGACTAGTGCTCGACGATGAATTCACGACCGATGAGTTCAGATTTATGTGAGAATTCTCCAAAAAACATCAGTCCCTGATTTCTATACTATTCTCAGCATCCATTTAAATATTTAATAATGTATATATATATATATATATATATATATATATATAGTTGCTTGATATAGTCGTGTCTTATCATTCAAAGAAACAATCAGAAAGAAACAATCAAACGAAACCAACAAATCCCAACACGTTCACATTGACCTTTTGTTCGAGTCAGCGAACTAAATTACAAATAGTGGGAAGAATCATTCAACAAATTAAACATTTTACGTTGAATTTATTGAACTATCTATATGATATCGCCAACACTTGCCATTTCAAACTTCAAGTGCATCATATTTCAATGGAATTTTTTTTTTTTTTTAATTTGAATATTCTAGTATTCTGGATTTTGAATATTACCACCACAAATATAACGAGTCGAGGAAAGACGGTTTAGATATTTTTTACCATTTTAAAACATCAAGTTCATCATTTTAATATCCTGAATGTTGCAAGTGTATATATGGACTAGTTCAACATGTACTCATCTATAAATTGAGGTCTATGTCTCATAAGTTTCACATCTCTTCATTCCAACCTTAAACAAGAAACAAAAACCCTTCCTCTCTTCGAATAATCGCTTTAACTAATATATGGCAATGAAGAGTACTCTCTCATTTCTCGAAGTTTTGTCTATCTTGGCTATAACACTTTCATTAGCCATTGCTTCTGATCCAAGCCCTGTTCAAGACTTTTGTGTTGGTGTCAACACCCCGGCAGATGGCGGTATGTACATGATCACTTCCTAGTCAATTTTACTAATATCATTCGTAAATTATTTCTCATTTCTAACACTTTTTTTTTTTTTGGTTGTTTTGTTCAGTTTTTGTTAATGGAAAGTTCTGCAAAGACCCAAAGCTTGCGACCGAAAATGACTTCTTTTTCTCAGGGCTTCACAATGCAAGACCCGTAAACAATGCAGTCAGGTCAAATGTGACAGCCGTCAATGTTAACAACCTTCCAGGGTTAAACACCCTTGGAATCTCACTTGTCCGTATTGATTATGGAATTGGCGGACAGAACCCACCTCACACTCATCCACGTGCCACCGAGATCTTAGTTGTCGCCGAAGGAACTCTTTTAGTTGGGTTTGTCACGTCAAACCCAGACAATCGCCTCATTAGCAAAACGCTCAACGTAGGTGATGTATTTGTGTTTCCAGAGGGACTCATCCATTTCCAAGCGAACATTGGCCATTCACCAGCGGTTGCATTCGCTGCTTTGAGCAGCCAAAACCCGGGTGTTGTCACCATTGCCAACACCGTGTTTGGGTCTAACCCACAAATTGACGCAAATATTCTTGCAAGGGCATTCCAGTTGGATTCTAGGATTGTCATGGATCTTCAGGGCAAGTTCAAGAAATAATAATATTGTTCTTTGAATTGCTTTTATTTTATGTATCAAGACCTGATGTATGTCGTTGCATTTGTATTCTTCAAATTCTATTAAATGATCTATGTTTTAATGTCTTTTTCTCAAAAGGGTAAATGTTTTTAACATTATGTTGGAAATTCACGACAAATATATCTTCTGTGATCGTGTTTATCTTTAACCAAAAAAGTATTTAAGTCCCTCGTGTAATAAATTTTGTGATAAACTTACAACCAAAAAAAAATGTTATATATTAAACGAGTCGTATGATTTTGTTACAAAATATCATGGACCCATATTTGGTCAGCACTAACGAGAGATTAACTCCAGTAACAATGGAAGAATCCAAAAATAGAAAACCCCTAAATCCTTAAATCGTAATATGAATGAAACTGATCAAATCCGAGCTCATATTCCAATCACTCTCGACATGGGAAAAATGAATTACGACGTCGTGTGGCGTAGATTGTTTCAGCTTCGATGTTCTCGTCCATCTGATCTATGTGGCACACCTCAACCCCAACTTCTATTATCTTCTTACCCTCTTAACCACGAAACTCAACATCTTTATATGCTACCCCTAGCAACGAGCCCATTGTTTCTTTATCTCACACCATTTCAATCATTCTTCACCTAATTATATACATCTACACCTACCAATGAACTCAATCCTACAGCTCCATCTCACGTTTACACAAGCAGTCGTAATGGGATCATAAAGATGAAAACAAATCATATCTCTCCACACGGACACAACTTTTCATCTTTACCTAAAAATTAGATTAAATTCGATCGATGTCCAAATGCCAAATCATATTTTTCCCTTAGATTAATGACATTATTATTGCCCGCAACACATTGGCAATCCCAAAAACGTCGTCGTGTTAACAAAACATTATCAAAACGACGTCGCGTTAAGGATTAAGATATAAAGTCTCAAACGACATCGTTTTGAGACTAATCCGAAAAGGGAAATTATAAGACGGAGAACAGGGAGAGATGGATCAACGACGCTGTGAGTTTACTATCGAAAATTTCCTTCGGTATTTGGCAGATAACGTTGGGACCAACAAGTAAGAAAGGCAGAGAGAAATGGATCAACAACGCTTTGAGCTCACTGTCAAAGACTGCCTTCAATTTGCTTTGAATAAAGGGATACCAAAAGCAAGACATTGGGCACATTTGGGATGTACGTTCAAGCCTCCACCATTTGCTTGTCACATACCTCGTGTTTCCATGAAAGGAGAAGTGATTGAGGTTAAGAATTTGGTTGAAGCATTGGAGATGTTGAGGCAACAACCGGTTGGAGCAAGACTCCATGTTTTCAGTCCACAGCTTGATTGTGTTGGAGATGTAAACTGTTGTTAGTTTATCAGTTGGTGAGGGTTGTTCTCCATGTCGTCTATCATTCCGTTCTCTCCAAATGGAATGGATCGTGTTTTGAAAGACATACCTTAGGATAAAAGCTTTCGTGTTGTCATGTTCTTTGTCAACAAGAAGCTTACAAATTTCACTCCAACTTGCTGTAAACTTATCTTGCAACACCCCTCTCATGAGTGCGTCCCAAACCTTTAAAGAGTATGGACACAAAAAAAACAAGTGTTCCCTCGTCTCCATAGGTTCCTGGCAAAAAACACAGGTCGTAGTCGCATTTCGATTCCAAGTTTTCATCCTGTCACCCGTTGCCATTCTGTTATTGGTAAATAGCCAAGTAATGAAAGAGTACTTTGGGGTGGAGTAGGAGAACCAGAGCCCTTTATACCCCTCCATCAATGGCTTTGCAACTCTAATATGTGACCACGTCTCTTTGGATACAAACTTCCTTCGGTGGTGATCACTTTTTCCTTTCCACAAAGCAACGTCAAACTCATTCTCGTTTCTAATCAGCTTTTGCTTCCTCACTTCCGCCTCCACAAAATTTAAGAAATCTTGTCGGTGCTTTCGCTTCCGATTCATATCCATCACCTCTCCCACTGTACTAGATAAGGGGATCCCCAAATCAATACAACCTCTCTCCCCGAGCTTCTCATAGAGGCACCCTAGTGGGCTCCAATAGTCAAACCAGAAGGAGGTGGACCTACCGTTGTTAACCTCAACGCGATGAAACCGTTTTGCTTTATCTCGGTATTTCAAAAGTTTCTTCCAAATCCATGATCCACACGATGTGTTGTCTTTGACAGCCCAAAAAGAACCATTTCGAATTAGATATCTCTTCACCCAATCCACCCATAACGAGCCTTTTGCGGATAGAATACGCCATATCAACTTCAGAACACTTACTTTGTTTGCTTCTTCTATTGAACGTAAGCCTAACCCTCCTTCACATTTTGGGGTGCACACATCTGACCACGCCACTTTAGCTTTTCTCGGGTTTAAAGATGGTCCCGACCACAAGAAAGCTGAGCACATTTTATCTATTTCTTGAATGCAAGCTTTAGGCAATCGAAAAGCAGCAATCCAGAAATTTGTAAGACTGAAAATTACCGAGCTTATTAGTTGTAACCTTCCAGCAAAGGAGAGAGAACGAGCTGTCCATGAACTTATCTGAGATCGAATTTTTTCTAGGAGTGGAGCGTAATCCGATGCAGTCATCTTTTTCGTCATCAGCGGAAGTCCTAAGTACCGAACCGGTAAAGAACCATGTTCGAAAGGGAATTGTTGGAGGATTTCTTCCTGAGTAACCCTGGAAATACCTGCCATATATAGAGTAGATTTTTCGAGACTTATCTTTAGGCCCGAGTGAATTGCAAAATCATCGAACACCTCGAGAGCACCCTGTATGGATTTCTTTTCCCCTTTCACAAAAACCATCAGATCGTCCGCAAAACAGAGATGGGTTAACTTCATATGCTTACAATTCGGGTGGAATCCAATCAAATTATCACTCGCTGCCTTGTCTATCTTTCGGGAGAGAACATTCATACAAATCACAAACAAGTAGGGACTTAGAGAGCAGCCTTGTCGCAGTCCTCTTTCGCTGCCAAAATAACCTGCTAATTCACCATTCACTTGCACTGAGAAAGAGGCTGTAGTTACGCAAACCTTTATCCAGTTAATGTATTCCTCTGGGAAATCAAGCGCTCGTAGCGTATTCAGCAGGAACCCCCACTGAACTGAGTCAAAGGCTTTTGATATGTCAATTTTCATCGCACAACGAGGTGATATAGATTCTTTATGATAGTCCTTTATAATTTCCGTGGCTAGGAGAAGGTTTTCCATCAACAATCTGTCTTTAACAAAGGCTGATTGATTCGGAGAAATGAACTTTGGGAGAATTACCTTGAGCCGGTTAGCCAGAATCTTCGATATTACTTTATAAAGAACATTGCAGCAAGATATCGGTCTATAATCTTTCATGACTTTAGCTTCTTTCTTCTTTGGGATCAGAGCTAATATCGTGGAGTTCACTCCTTTGGGTAAGAACCCTTTCTTGAAAAAAGATTGGATAGCTACCACAAAATCATTACCCACTATCGACCACGTCTCCTTGAAAAATTCACATGTGAAACCATCCGGACCTGGAGATTTGTTTCCTGGCATTGAAAATAATACTTTTCTCACCTCCTCCGCCGATACTTCCTGTGTGAGCATTATCTTATCACCCTCATCGCATCTAAAATAAAGCAGATCTTCCAGCTCTTCCCGAGACCATTCGACATAATCTATCGGTTTAGTAGATAGAAAATCCTTGAAATACCTCTCCGCTTCAGCCTTTATATGATCATGATCAGAAGCTCTTTGTCCATCTTCGCATTGAATCTCTTTGATATTATTGCGGACCTCTCGGATTTTTGCCGCAGTATAGAAAGCTTTATTATTTCGATCCCCCGTTTTCATCCAGTGAAGCTTTGCTTTCTGCCTTAGGTACCCTTCCTCAATATCTGCTAATCGCAGCCACTTCTCATATGCGCCAGCCTCTAACTCCACAGATTGTGAAGTCGGATTCGTCATTGTTGCAGTCTGCAATTCACAAAGAGTGTTGTAAGCCGTTTTTGTTTTTTTCGAAATATCAGCCAATAGATGTTTTCCCATCTGTCGCAAATGCGGTTTCAGTCCCTTCAGTTTCTTTGACAATCTATGTATGGCAGAGGTAGAGTGGTAAAGAGGTGGAGACAGATTCCAGACCTTTCCGACTTCTTCTTGGTAGCCTGAGTATGTAGTAATGGTGTTTGTAAACTTGAAAGGCCTTTTGACCCTCCCCTCCTTCTCTGAAACATAAAACCGACAACGCAAATGATCTGAACAACCACCCGACTCGAAAACACAGTAAGACTGATCATATTTCTGGATCCATTGTTTACTCACTAACACCCTGTCTAGTTTCTTACAAATTACTCCCTCCTGTCTTTTGTTACACCATGTGAAATGCTCACCTTGGTAACTCAAGTCTGTTAGCTCACAATGACGGACTATCTCCTGAAAATCTCTCATCCCTGGTGGAAGTGATGGAGATGATTCATATAGGGAGTGGTCCTCTCCCTCTAAAATCTCATTAAAATCTCCACAGATTAGCCAAGCTTTACCTTGAAACAGAGGGGAATCATGGTGAAACCGTATATCATTCCAAAGTATCTTACGTTCCTCTGCAGAGTTTGACGCATAAACAAATGAGATAAAAAAATCATCCTTTCTTCCTTCTATATAGATCGAGCACGTAATAAGTTGTAAAGTCTTATAAAGAGGAGTGACACGCACGTTGTTTCTCCAAACTAGCCATAGTCTTCCTAAGCGATGTTCTTCATAATTAGAGATGAAAGACCAATCCTTAAAAACTGATTTAACAATTTCATCCGACCGTCGTTCTTTCACCTTTGTTTCTATCAAACAGCCAAAATCAAACTTGCTGTGATTTATCCAGTCTCTAACAACTCCATGCTTTTCCTTCTTGTTGAAACCGCGAATGTTCCAAAAGAACCCCGACATTAATTAAGTTTTTGTGAGGCACGTGTCTTCAGAAGGCTAGGATTTGGGGGCCTAGCGTGCTGCGTCGATAGAAATTTATGTCCTTCTTTAGATGCTCTGGGAAGAGACTGGCGTATCATTCCCTCTGTAACCCCCTTATGTTCAGACTTAGTCCCAACCTCACACTTTTGTGTGATTTGACCCTCGTTTCCCGTCTCGTCCGTATGTTCTTGTGTCGTCTCCTCTTTGTTCATTTCTCCCCCGTTAATATTTATGTCTTCTCCCTTTTCACCCTTGTCGCTTAGACATGAGAAAGAGTTGGAGATGATGGAAACTTCCCCATAACGTAGCTCTTTACTTTTTTCGGGGCTTCTTCCTACCTTGGTTGGTGTATGCCATTCTTTCGCGTCTCCATCTGTTGTGGCCTCCCCCTCAACTACCTTCACGTTCTCACTGGCATCATGTTCTTGCGTTGTTTCCGTAAGGACATGAGCTTTAGAGATACTACTTGATTCCACCATTACATCTTGCTTTTCCCCTGTTTCTTGCACTGTTTCCTCTGTAATGTTAATTTTTCCAAGGTCTGTTGCCGTTTGTACTACTCCTGCATCTCTCTTTTTTCCGGCCAAGCAATCCGTATGTAAGTGACCCCATTTAGAACACTCAGTGCATCTCGGAGGTAACCAAGGGTAAACAAACTCCACAATCGTATCCCCTCCTTTTTCAGATTTAAAGGAAAAAAACTTTGGTAGCTTCTTCGTTAAATCTACTTCTACAAAAACTTTCGCCTCCTCAAAAGATTTGCATGCTTCTGTATCCGGGTGCAGTTTCTTAGGTGTTCCCAATGGACTGGTTATTGTCACATTGATTGATAAAAACGTTCGGAACCGGCTAAGCACAATTCAGAGTGGGGGTGACATGAAGTATGAGAACGGGCTTCGATATTGGTTCTCAACAAGAAGAAACTAATAAAGCTAATGGAGTTCTTCCTTTGAGTTTTCTTTAAAAAATTTTACATTTATTTGTAACAAACGTTTATTTTTCTTTTGAATATAATTTAACATTAATTCAAAAAAAAAAAAAAAAAAAAAGTAAACTGTTGTTAGTTACATTTCAAAAGTTTGTCATAGATTAATGACAAGAGTTTTGATCTAAACTTGTTCGATTATTTTGTTTTTGTGTTGTAGGGAATTTACTATGGCCCGTCAGCAGGTAATGGAACACGCTATGTTGGACTTAGAAATGTGATAATAGCTGGAGTGGAGGACATTGAGGGAGAGACTGTTGCAAATGTGAAAATATGCTACAAGAAGAAGACTTCATTTATCAATGTGTCTGTTTGTCGTATGTTTCTCCGAGTACCGCTCAATTGTGACGATGCCTCTCAGGTCATAGAGCCAACTGGTCTGCTTGTTGACTTCTGTGTCCCGCGCTTATCTATCAACTAAACAAAAGCTTGGTGGATCTTGGTAAGTATCTGGCTATCTGGAGCACTATATATGCTAGTTGTGGAACTTGTTTGTGGTCCTATAATAAGAATGTTTTATCAGACTTATTTTCTGTAAGTTAAGAAGTTAAGTATCTTAAAAACCATATGCTTGTTGTGTAACTCGTTTGTGGTCTGAAATTAAGATTGTTTTATGTGACTTTTATCTGTGAGTTAAGAAGTTGATCGCTACTTTCTAAAGATAAATTTAGGATCGATCTGGTACATGTGTGTATGTACGTACATACGATTAATTTTAAATATTAAGATGTATATTTGATCATACTTAATTAAACTCAACTAATTAAATAGTAATTTAAATTTAAAAGAAAAATTAAATGATATGTAGAAAGCAAACCAAAAAAAATAAAGAAGCAATTTTGGTTATGGTGTAACCTTCTAGATGGAGAGATCTCATTTAATTTTTTTTTTCTTTCTTTTACTATGCACAGATCTCATTTTGCTGTTATATATATAATTTTTAACTAACAAAAGATACTTTTTATTTTGTCGTAGGATATGATTTGCTCATTTGTGTTTGTTTTTGTTTCATGAATTAATTAAAAGCAAATTTTAAATATTAATTGTATTGTATATATTTTGGAAAAATAAAAAAGTAATTGATAAGAGATGGAAAGATGTCATTTTGATAAGATAATTTTGATATGAATTGGTTCATCAGCTAAAATCATCAACAATTTGAGCTTTATATCTTATATGTTTCTTACCTCTAGATTAAAACTCTTTCTTTCATCCAAAACAATCACTTTACTTGATACGACCATGAAGAGTCTCTCATTTCTTGCAATTCTATCTCTCTTAGCTATAATACTTTCCTTAGCCATTGCTTCTGACCCAAGCCCCCTTCAAGACTTTTGTATCGGTGTCAACACTCCAATAAATGCTCGTATATACATGTTTACTTCGTAATAGTTTTTACACTCATCTCTTTCATTGATTTCTTAGTTCTTATATTCTCTTTTTATTTTGTTAATATTTTCAGTGTTTGTAAACGGAAAGTTCTGCAAGGATCCGAAGCTCGCCACAGCAAATGACTTCTATTTCTCAGGACTTGACAAAGCAAGAAGTACTAAATCTAGTCCTGTTGGGTCTAATGTAACAACCGTTAATGTTGATCAGATTCCAGGGTTAAACACTCTTGGAATCTCACTTGTTCGTATTGATTATGGAGTTAATGGACAAAACCCACCTCACACGCACCCACGTGCTACAGAGATCTTGCTTGTACAAGAAGGAACTCTTTTTGCTGGTTTTTTCTCTTCATTTCCTGAAAATCACCTTTATAACAAAACACTCAACAAAGGTGATGTGTTTGTGTTTCCAGAGGGACTCATCCATTTCCAAGTGAACATTGGAAAACATCCCGCAGTTGCATTCGCTGCTCTAAGCAGCCAAAACCCAGGTGTCATAATTATTGGTAATACCTTGTTTGGGTCTAACCCACCATTAGATCCGAATATTCTTGCAAAAGCGTTTCAATTGGATCCTAAGGTGATCATGGATGTACAGAACAAATTCTGATAATGAAATGAAAAATATTGTGCTTTTAATTGCTTTCATTTTTTTTCTACCTTTCTTTGTAACAAAGATCATGCATGTATCATTCGTTCATCAATAAGACAATAATGTGACAAGATGTTGTTCATTGGTTTTTTTACCTTTTCATTTAGTTGTGATGAAACACCCTCAGACTTAGTTGTGAATATTGTGATGTTTTTTTCTTAGGGCATCTTAGTTAACGATTATTTAAGGAGCAATTAAACCAATTTGAAAAAGAAAAAAAAAATAAACCAATGCTCGACTCAACTGATCAACAAGATATGCAATTGAAATATCATCAAAACCAGCACGTATAAGATCATGACAAGTTGAGAAAATAAAATCATTAAACAATCACATATATACCATTTCAAACTTCAAGTGAATCATTTGAAAATATTTTAACTTTATAATTTTTTTTTTCTTTTCAATAGAAATAATACCACCATAAACATGGGGGTGTTGACACTTAAGAGAACACGATTAAAACAATTTTCAAAACCGTTTCAAACTTCTATAGTTCAGACAATGTCGCATTTTTGGATTTTTAAGTGTATATGTATATGGACTGATTCAGAACCTAAATTCATCTATAAATTGAGCTCTATGTCTCATATGTTTCTATAACCTAAAACCATATCTAAGAAACAATAAAAATCTTTCTTTTATCAAAATATATGTCAATGAAGAGTCTCTCCTTTCTTGCAATTCTATCTCTTTTGGCTTTAACACTTCCATTGGCCATTGCTTCTGACCCAAGCCCCCTTCAAGATTTTTGCGTCGGCGTCAACACCCCAGCAAATGGTGGTACGTACATAATAACTTCATAATCATTAACTTTACGCTCATGTTTCATTGATTTCTCATATCATATATTCTTATATCTGGTTATTATGTTCAGTGTTTGTGAACGGAAAGTTCTGCAAAGACCCAAAGCTCGTAACCGCGGATGACTTCTTTCTCACGGGTCTTAATAAACCAAGAACCGTTACTAATGCAGCCGGATCAAATGTGACAGCCGTCAATGTTAACCAGATTCCAGGGTTAAACACCCTTGGAATCTCACTTGTCCGTATTGATTATGGAGTTAATGGACAGAACCCACCTCACACCCACCCACGTGCGACCGAGATCTTGGTTGTCCATGAAGGAACACTTCTTGTAGGGTTTGTCTCATCAAACCAAGACGGAAACCGTCTCTTTACCAAAACGCTAAACATGGGTGATGTATTTGTGTTTCCAGAGGGACTCATTCATTTCCAATTCAATGTGGGAAATCTCAAGCGGTAGCATTCGCTGCATTGAGCAGCCAAAACCCTGGTGTTATCACTATTGCCAACACTGTGTTTGGATCTACCCACCAATAGATTCGAATGTTCTTGCAAGAGCATTCCAGTTGAACCCTAAGGTGATCATGGATCTACAGGCCAAGTTCTGAGCATGCTTTAATTGCTTTCATTTGTTTTACCTTGTTTTTGAATAAGCATCATGTATTATTTATCTCCTTTCACCAGTAACGTGACATGGTATTGGTCATTGTCTTTCCCTTTTCACTTTTTTCAATGAATTATTTATATATTTTATATTTTCAAGAATAGATTAATGCTTACACACAACGGCAAACACGTTATAAAAAGGACAAGAAAACTCTATACAAATCGATCCTTTACTTTAACAAGCCACCTAAGAAACCATCTTCTTTGCGATGAAATTCTTATCACCAAAACTGACTCGGGCATCCGAACACAGTTCATGTAGAAACCACCTCCTAAGGGCCCATCTTTCGTGCATTTTTGAATTTAGATCTTAAGGACATATATAATAATATAATAATGGTAAAAACACATAATCAATAATGGTAATATAATAATAGTACACGGAAAGTTGTCGCGAGAAGAGAATTAGGGATTTTTTCCTTTCCCAAATCTTGAACCAAATCACAGCTAGCCACATGTTTCTAAGATCTGAGGCAAAATATCTTGCTGAGGATCTGTTTCTCACATTTCCCCTCTCTTTTCATTATTTTACAATTTTTTAATTCTACGATTTTGGGTAAACATATGCCTATAAGGGTATAGTCAAAATGCAAGTATTTCCATTTTCTAATGCGAGATATTCTAGCAAAAGAATCAGCCTTAAGGTTTGGGTTTGAGCTTAATGGATTTACAAAGATTGTGGGTTACCAACTCAAAAGCAATTGACATTTAGCTAGTGGAAGAACTTATACATCTTAATTATATATTAACATTGAATCTTTTTTATTTTCTGATGTTGGGATATTCTAACAAGAGATTAGGCTTAAGGTTTGTACTTTTGTAGTTGAGGTAAATTTAATGGAGGCGACTTAGATAAGATTTTAAAGCGGAGAAATTCGATGTAAAAAGAGGTTAATTTCTCTTCGTGGAAGAGAACATTTTTGTCCAATCTCGAGGTCTTAAGCATGAATATGATCTAAAGAAATTCAAAACAAAATACTATTAACTTATTAAGCAAAAGCTTTTGCGTTTATATAAAAGAAAAAAAGAAATATGTGCGACAATATTTTTATGTTTTCCCCTTTAAAATAACTCTCATTATTGAATTTTTGATAAATTTGATAATTTGTTTATCGTTGGCTTTAAATATGACTACGGTAAGTATCTTGTGCCATGCATAAATTCCATATTTTATTATTACAATATTTTAGTGTCTTACAGATTATATAGTGGTTAAGTTTTATTTCATATATATTTTAATACATTTTAAAAAATTTAAACAAAACAAATTAGATTATTTTTTGAATTAACTAAATAACTCAATTAGTTTTTGGTTGCTGTGTGCTTAGTGCGTGCCGTAGTTTACACCCAACCTTTCCATCTCATCTAGCTCTCTACTTTCGACCCCCATCTATCTCGTAACCGTCCCATTCCTGTTTTTCTCCCTCTCCTTCTTCTACCTTTCTCTCTCTGTCGTCCTCTCGTCCCCTGCTTTTTCCGTCCTTCCCGCCCGTCTTCCTCTCGTTTCCCCTTTCCTCTCTTCCTCTCCTCCCTTTCTTTTCCGTCTTTCCGCCCGTCTCTTCTCTGGTGCGCGTGGCCCCCTTCTTTCTCTCATTGTCATCTCTCTCTTTTTTCTTTCTTTTTCCCGCTTTTTTTCTTCCTGCTCAACCTTCCCATCCCTCCTTCCCCCCCTTCTTTCTTTCTTTATTCCCCTTTCACCTCGTTCCTATCCTCCTGCTTCCCCCGATCTGTTTCGTTTTTTCTTGGCTTCGCGTTTTTTTCTTTCTTTTCCTTTCCCTTTTTCCCCCCCCATTCCCTTCTTTGGTCCTTCTCCGTTTTTCTTCCATTTCACCCCCCTCCTCCTCCCCGGGGCCCCCTCCCCCCTTCCCTCCTCCTGTCTTTTCGCTTTCTCTGTCTCCGGGCACATCCCCCCTGCTCCTCCGCTGTATCTGGACTGAGTTTTAGTAGTATTATATACAATAGAGATGTAATGGCTCAATAGATCTCATTGAACCAAGTTTCTACCATCAAAAGCAAGTCACAACCTAAATATACATACATAGAGAGAAAGAGAGAATGGAACGAAGAATCTTGTACAGTTTGGTAGTGATGGTTATGTACTTGGTCAGTTTAGGGTTTATTGTGGGAATGTGCTCAGATTCAGAGTCACTTGTCATGGACGAAACTTATGTGTCGTCGTCATCATCATTACCATTATCGTCTGAAAATAATTTTGCTCCGAACAAGGGTGAGTTAACCATCTCTTTTTTTTTTTTTTTTTTTTTTTTTTAAACCAATCTTCTCATTGATGAATATTATCTCTCTAAGACCATTCATCATCCTCTTATGAGGGTTTTTAACATGAATTAATAATTTAATTTTAAAATATCCTATTTAATATGTCTATGCAAAACACAAATCTCTACTGTTCAAAGATACTCCTTAGATTTTTCTCATTTTTTATTATTTTCAAATTTTAAGACACTCTTTCTATTTTGTGCAATAGAAATGCTCTAACTATTGATTCGTCTATTTTCGTAATGTAGTGGTAGCGCGGACTATCTCTGGACATGAATGGCAATTAGTTGTGACTCGAGCCTTAAATCCTGTAATTGTTATGTTTATGAACCAGTTGTGCATCCCATGCAAACAACAACACGAGATAGTTAACTTATTGGCCTCGGAAGTTGCCGGGAAGTTCGATTTTTACTTACTAGACACTAGTGTTGATCAAGATATCGCAGTACGGTACGAGATCACCAGCGTGCCAAGCTACTTTGTCTTTAAAGACGGCAACGAAATGGGTAACATGACTGGAGTTAAATCTTACGCGGTATTAAGGGAAGTTGTCAGGAAATATTCGGGGGTTTGAGAGTTGTCTAAACAGATCTTTTATAATTATTCAGGACTGTATCTTGAATTCTAAACTGTTTTCTGTTTCCATCAAAATCCGTCGTAAATCACATGATAGTTAAGGCATAAATATACTTCGGTCTTTTGAACAGTTGGCTACAAATTAGTTTTACTTCTAAGACATTCGTATACAAATGATATTTCATCCCAACACATCATCTAAGTGCATATGCTATTTTGATCAAACAGACAATATTTGATACACATACAAATGCTGCATTCAAATGCATAAACAAATATAACACCTAATAGTCTAATACCAAACAAAAGTCTATATGTTTTATTGCTGGGCCATGGGCTTGGCCATGTTTGACTAAGTTATAAGACCATACGCAGTGGCACACTTCTCTCTCGGGTGTGACCATTTTAAAAATGGAAAATAATAGATTTAGAGGTGTTGAGACAAAATAAGGGTGTAAACTAACATCAGGGTGTTAGTCACACGTGGCAAAATCTATCTCTCTCTCTCCTTTCTTTTTCTCCACTAACCAAATCTCTCTCTCTCTTAAAAAAAATAATACTCCCTCCACCATATCCATTTAAGTGTCGTTTTAACTGTAATTCCCTAAATTAAGAAAACATGAATAATGACACTTCTATCCTCACAAAAATTGACAAATTACAATCTCACATTC
>CM022177.2:1564812-1583425 GCA_011420285.2 Erysimum cheiranthoides | reverse complement strand
CAAGTGCAGCATGCTCAGAGAGAGTGAGAATGATAATGAACTTAGGTACCATAGAAAAAATATAAAGATTTACACCAACTCTGTCATATTTCTTATTCTAGTATTTGGGAAAACATGACACATGTGTCACTTTTTGTCTCATAGCATAAAAATATGCATATGTGACCAAGGAGTTATTCAAAGCATAATATATTTTTGAAATATTTAATATGAATTCTTAGCCATTTGTATTAGTATTGAGATATGTCATGGCATACATTCAAACAACTGTATATGCTTGTGTTGTGTGAATTGTCGACGGTTATTTTTTGTTTTTATTAATTACTTTTATTTGTAAAGATTTTTTTACTGCTTCAGTACAAACAAATGAGCTCGTCCCTTGTTAGAGAATAGAATACTATAGTAGAATGCGATTAGCGGCGGACATTTGATCCCTGAATTAGCGAGTGGTTCCTCTATTGACGCGTGTTTAGCCTGCTACCACCTAGTATATTATCTTATTAAATACAAAAGTCCTACGAAGATACCTTCGTTTTCTTTTACTAGATTAGCACCGCGTATACGCGGGTTTAAACTAAAGAATTTATAATCCATAAAAATATATTAAAACCCCGCGTCCGGGGTTTTAACGAAAAATTTATCACCCGTATAAAAATAATTAGATATTCTGTAAACTATTATAATTACTTAATAAATTTTTTCTTTTTGTATTAATCATTTTAATATATTTTATATAGTTTTTTTAATCAATCATGTTTTAAAATTTTATCTCTTCATCTAGTGAAATCAATCTTTACGCATCAACCTCCTCAACGTCGGCAAAGAATTTATAACTTACCCAAACGTGTAGAAGCATACGAAAATGTCACATTTAGATCAAAACATCTATTATAACACAATAGTCATATCAAACGTCTCTAAATCCTCGCATCCACAAAAATATTAGTACACTAATCATAAATAATCACATCAAAAGTAATCCAATGAAATAAATCATAGGTCGAGTATCCACCTACTCGTTAACAAAAGTTCGACACCAATTATTGAAACATATAAACCAATACCAAAATAATTAGGTTTTGATCAAAACTTACCTTATCATACAACAACAGCTTCTAGATCAATCAGTTGAAATATCACTGAAATCTTCATGCATCGATACATATGATTTGTTCCACATCCTCCAAATTCACAACCATAATAAAAAAATATAATTAAAATTTCTATAAAATTATAGTAACAGTTATAAAACGCAATAAATCCATATGAGCTGATACGAAGACCTATCAAGGTATATAAGAAACTGAGAGTCGGTCAAAATTATAGGGTTTTTTTCATTAATTCGACAATATATTTAAATATATATATATATATATATTTACCCGTAATTATTGTTGGAATTTTAAAAAAAAATTCACTTTTTAATCTTTTTATATTTATAAAATTACTTAAATTTTTATAACTTTCTTATAATTATCTATAAAATTATAATTGTTTTATTTTAAATTAGTAAAAGACATGTGTCAAATCTATAATTAATTTTTATATTTTTAAAATTATTAAAATTTTTTAACTTTCTTATAATTATCTATAAAATTAAATTGTTTTTATTTTATAATTAGTAATCGACATGTGTCAAAATCTCGGATCGTTGAAATTGATACGTATCACAATCTAGCGAGTTGCTAACTTTATTTTTTTTTGTAATTATCTTTTTATATTTTTAAAATTTTAAATTTTTATTTCTTATAATTATCTATAAAATTATAATTGTTTTTATTTTATAATTAGTAATAGACACGTGTCACGATCCAGCAAGTTGCTAACTTCGAAAACCCAACTTTATATAATAAAATGTGTGAGATTGTACAAAAAATTTAAGAGTTCTAGAACTTTTTTAAAATTTGATATTAAAAAAAATTGTAAGTAGAATTATATATATATATATTATATTTATATAGCTACACATTAATTAAAAAAAATACACCTTGGTTGGTAACTCAATCAAAAGACAGGCACATGGACATGGACACCTTATATAACGATTTCATCAAAACTATGAAATTCAATAAAATATATATCTTTTTTTCTTCAAATCAAATTCAATAACAAAAAGCTCACGTGTATGTTCTAATTAAGTTCTAACAAATAAATATATTCTTTTGCACAAAAAAAACATGACACGAAACAAAACCATTGGGGGCTAAGACTTTGTCACGAGGGTGTCAACGACAAATATTAGAATGGGGCATGGCAGCTGCACGCCTGCACCACATTGACAATTCGTCTTAAGATATCGACTTGACCCACTCACGAAGGCGCATAGAAGTCTTCCAAACACATGGTTCAATATTTTCAATTCTGAGTCTCTGATTTAATGTATGTATCAGGTCTCTTGCTTAAATGTTTGTAAGGTCCTATAAGATTTGACTATTAATAATAGAAATTTCAGAAGAAAAAAAATGTCAACACATCTAAAATAAGAAAATTAGTAATAGCGAATAAATAAATTCATAAATAACGAAACAAAAAACCAATAACCTACACTTTAATTAGAAGATAAATATTAATATGCATATCAAAAAAAATATATATATTAATATGCATATATAATACATATAAATGTACGTATAATTGTTACTTGTGATGATTGAGCGCACGTGTGGGTGTGGCTATTGGTGTATCTACATTCAGCCATTCACACATAAATATTTGTCTCCTGGCACACTTTTTTCTCTGTCTCATCTTTACGTTCTTTCATCTCTTGCTGGTTTTGTTTCATTTTAATTCGGTTAGTTTTTTTTTTTGGTTAATTTAATTCGGTTAGTTGTAACTTGTAAGTGTAACCAGTTTGGTTAATGGATAACTGGACTACAAACCGACTAAAATTAATTTCGATTCATGTTTGATTATGCAACGGTTGGGATTATTCCAACTTTTTAATCCGATTAAAGTAAATTTCAACAAATATTTTGAAAAGATGAACTATTTCGATTTGAGAAAACATAGGCAATAACTAGAAATCCTACTGTATTATATGTGCCGAATCATTATTTTTAAAGTAATTATTTTATAACCTGTACAAAAAAATAAAAACTAACGAGTTAGTCAATTTACAAAAAATGAAAAATTAAATTGTTCAGAAAAATCAACGTATAAAGTTTACAACTATTAATAAATAGTTTTCATAGCAAAATATATCAAATTGATATACTTGATGCAACTCAATTCTAATATCACATCATGTTATTAACCACAATTATAATCTAACATAATTTGCATGTCATTCTCAGATAATTAATGCATAAATTGGAACCGTTGAGATATTGAATGTGATAGGATAGATCAATCATAAACATATATCATCATAAATCGACTAATGCAAAATAATGAAATTTCTTTTTTAAGAAACATTCATTATGATAAGAATTTCCTATCTTTAGGAAAAAAATGTATATTTTACTAAAAGAAACGACTACGTAGGCTTATGGCCTGCTATATGACCACCACAATTTAAGATAATAACTAATGTGTCTAGCGAAATTGCTAAAACCTCTATAAAACTGGTCGTAATAGGACTAGTAGACTATTGCCATGTTTGTTTTTGTAGTTGCTAGCAAGATAGTAGTGATTAATTTGTACAACCACTTCGTAATTTACCATTCAGGTAATACGGTCACTCGACACTTACTCCAAAAAGTTAGTCGGATGATAAAAGTTTAAATTACACTCTGGTAAAAATTAAAACTCATTTGGTTAATCAACTTGTATATATTATCAAAATATGTGATTTTAATATTTTTGATGTCATGTAAAGTCCAGTTGCGAGAACCTTTATAATGAGCCTGATCAGTATTAGGCCCTAATATTAATAGTCCATTAAGCCGCCTGATTTCAGCGTAACGCTGTACTGTTAATAGTATAGTGGCATCTTTATTGCACGCCTCTACTGTTACTATCACTTAAAATCATCTAAAAAAACTAATATTTCAGTTCAATAAAACTAAATAAAGCCACTACAGAAGTTGTAGTCACGAAATTGTACAGAGGTAGTGCGTTTGGCTCCCGAGGTAGTGCGTTTGGCTAATTCGGAATCTCAGGCTTGGGAACAGGCACAGGTGGAGGAAGAGGCTATTGTCCCGAATAGCCAAATACATCATCACACATCCCTTCCACGTTCAAACCCTTTGCAATCCTCTTTTATTAGACATCGGTGCTATGTAGATGGATCATGGAAGGAGACGGACAACTTCGCAGGTTATGGATGGTACTGTACTTCCTCTGATACAGTGGCAACAATGGGAGCGGCCAACCAACGAAGGAGTTTGTCACCCTTACATGCAGAGATGGAGGCCTTGATGTGGGCGATGAGATGCATGATCGGTGCTGGAAATCTACATGTCGCGTTTCTGACTGACTGCTCTGACCTGGTGAAGATGGTGTCTTCTCCAACAGAATGGCCGGCATTCGCAGTTTATCTAGAAGACATCGCCGCCGATAGGGAAGAATTTTCATCTTTTTCTTTATCTTATATCAAGCGAAGCGAGAATGTTCAAGCGGATAAGTTGGCACGACATGTTCGTGTCCTACCGCAATGTGTTACTTATGTAAACCACATTCCGCCCAATTGGCTTTTTTAAGCTAATCTATATATGCAGTTGACAAAAAAAAAAGAAATTGTACAGAGGTATATGTCAGTATGTAATAAAGCCAATATTCGTGGAAATTTATTAGTAAACACCAAATAGAAGTAGAAAAAAAAAAAAAAAGAGTAATCTTCAATTCAAATGTTATTCGAAAATTAAGAGAACAAAAAAATTAAAACAAATTTAAGAAGAAGAAGAAGAAGAAGAAGAAGAAGTTGGCGTGCAATTTCATCCAATGAGTGATTAATAATTTATTTTTCAAAATAATACCTTGAAATTAACATTTAATTGATAAATATTTACATTTACGTCATGAAAATAATATATAATATAGTATCTTATTGTTAACAAAAAAAATATTATTTTGACCAATATACATAAATATAATAAACCTAAATTCAACTTACAAAATACACAACTTTGATACGCAATTTATCTCAAAATTTAAATCAAAATCAAAATAAAACCAATTAATAAAATTGTACGTGTAATATTATACATATCTATGTATATTGCGTTGTCCAGTAACTGTTTACTCTAAGGGGATCTTTATTTGGTATTAAATATGGACCAACCAAAGTTATCAGTCTACCACTATATCTATCTTCCCTATCCATTGTCGATAAAAAACAAATCACTCCTCACACCACAGAAAAAAAAAAGAAAAAGAAAAAAGTTGAAGACATGAAGTCAATAGTCTTCTTCTTCGTCCTCCTGATCTTTGCCGTCGACGCAACATCGGAAAACATGATAAATGGTTGGTATAATCTCACAGACGTTCATGAGGATGAAGTGATTTGGGGTTCTCTTGAGAGAATGATGAAAAAGCAGTACGTAAGCTATGATGCCTTGCAACGTCAACCGCGTTGTGATTCTACCAAACGTCATTGTACCGGACTCGCTAATAAGCTATACAGCACGTGTACTTTATACGACAGATGCAAACGACCCGTGTAACATATATTACTCCAGATATGTTCTCTATGTTTCATATGTTTGTGTCGTTCTAAGTGTTTGAGAAATGAATATCCTTGTAAACAAAGGTGTTTGTTTGTTGTTTAATTATCAGGTGTTGTTCCTTAATAATTTTCTTTAACGTCAGTGTGATTTAAGTCTTATATAAAATAAAGGGTTACTACTTTGTTATACTAATTGTAACCTACGGTTCTTCATTCATTTCACTGTTCATGTAATTATTCGGATTGCAGGTATATGTAATTTTTATTTGAGAAATTCTTTTAAAATACCATGGTTTTAGTTTTGTTTCCAGAAATACGACAAACATAAAATTATTTGTCAATGATATAGAATTTTAAATTTTTAGTTTGAGTTGATTATTTTACATTTAGAGTATAGTAATTAGGGGGAAGAATTTAGTGTCTACGATTTAAAGTTTAGAGTTTGAATTGAAAATTTAATTTTAGTTTTGTGGTATTTTTGAAGTAAAAACAAAAACTATGGTATTTTAGAGAAACAAAAAAAAAAAGCTTATTACAAATTGTTATTAGCTATACTAGGTCTCAGGACCACCGCGATGTCGCGGGGCAAAGTTTTTATACTAAAATTTGTGATACCAATTTATATTATGGTAAAAATATGTGATCATAAGTGAAAATATATTATATATTATATTAGTATAAGAAGATGTAACCTTAAGAGCATATATTATATATTATAGCATATATTATATCGTTTTAAATAAATGTATTAACAAAATATAGTAAAAAGAAACACAATTTTCTAAAGATAAAACAATTTTAGTAATACTATATGTATCATTTGGTTTATAGTGTCCCTTTAAATATGAATCATCATGTCCCTTCGAATCATCATGACTTTTCAAACCATCGTGACCTTTCGTACACGAACCATCGTGTCCTTTCGAACACGAACCATATTCGTGTCCTTTCGATCCCGCACTCCTAAATCTATTCAAGTCCTTTCCGGACCATCGTGGTTCCTCCCATAACACACACCCACAAAATGAGTCACATAACCTCTTCCAAAATATCCACGGCCAAGGACCACCGAGAAAGAGGTTGGCTGGAAGTTTGGTGACGACATGTATCTTTTGGTTCATGGTGTCCCTTCGAACCATCGTATCCCTTCGAACCATCGTGTCCTTTCGAACCATCGTGTCCCTTCGATCATGCACTCCTAAATCCATTTAAGTCCTTCTCGGACAATCGTGGTTCTTCCCTCATCGCCAATTAGTCGTCACCGAACTTCCGGCCGACCACTTTCTCGGTGGCCATTAATCGTGAATGTTTTGGGAGAAGTTTTGTGACTCATTTTATGGATGTGGATGTTGTGTCCAACCCATAGGACGTCCACCCTTTATATAGAGATGAAAGAGTGTCTTTTGTAAAGGACACAACCATTCTTTGCACCCTTTCGAATGGTCTAATAATTCTTTTTTCACAAGTTTTTTATCCTTGTAGGTCTTTGTTTAAAAATAGTGTAGAAAGAATAGAATAACGTTGAATGTTGAATTTAAAAATATTTTGATTCATCATAAAAATATTTGATAGTTTTCTATGGACAAAAACAAATATATAGGATTGCATTTGAAAAAACACAACTTTAAAAACAAAAAGACACAACTGTTTAAATGAAAAGACATATGGTTTACAATGAAAAGTCACAACCGTACGGATTTTTCCGGATTGTTATTATTATATAGATTAATAAAACACTCAAAAACAGAATAGAACATACTAACCTAGACACAATAATAAAAAGATTAGAAATAAATATAGGAATAAAATAATATTATAAAAACGATTAGAAATCAACATGAGACTATGTACTAGTTTACATTAGCTTGCACAAAATACCCGAACCCGAATATCCGAACCGAATCCTATTAGAACTATCCAATCCACATACTAAAAGAGATCCGAACGGTTTTAGAACTGACTCTAACTCGATTGGAATACCTGAATACCCATGTCTAGTTCACAATGAGAATCAATATACAATATACAGTTTATAAGTTAATACTCAATAAATTTATAAATATTATAAAATAATAAATCTTTTAGTACCAACTCGGGGCAGCATAAAATGAAAAAAAAATAATTTAAGATAATATTTTCCTTAGAATCCCTATGTTAATGTATGGTTTTATTAATAACATAAATTAATAATAATGTAAGTTTATACACACACACACATATATATATATATATATAATATCAATATATTGTTTTAGTATTCTTTTAAATAAATTTTCGTTAGAATTCATTACTAATTTTCTGATATTATGTTGTGTTTTAAAATTATTTTATTGTATCAATAGTCTATAATTTTTTCATAACAATAGCCAAAACTTTATGTAATTTTTAAATTATGAATATTCATTATTTTCATTTCGATAATCGTATAAATGATTCAAATACAACACCAACTGACTTCATACATTAATCATAAATTTAAATTGATGTATATCATTTATATGAATTCATCTATTATTTTTATTATAATATTATCAATACAATATTTTTTCCAAATATAAAAACTTTTCAAATTTTAAATTTTTTATAATATCCATAATATTAGTTTTATTTTCAACAAATTATTTTTAGCTATACGAAAACACGAGCAAGTTGGATGCAAAAAACGACACCATATTGAATTATTGACATTGACGACGACCCCACCGGAGAAATTTCTCCGAAAACTTCATTGCCTGAAAAGTCAGTCAATGGTTGACCCATTGACTCATTCACCACCCATGGCCTTAAACTATACACTCAAATCTCTTATCTTCTTCTCCGCCTTTCTCAATAATTCTCATTTTTCAATTCCGATGATCTGTCACGCTCTTTTACTTTTCTCTGTTCTAGTTTCTGCCGCCGTCTTAAGCGCAGGAGCAACGGCTGCGTATGATCCCACCGATGTTTTTCTCTTCAACTGCGGCGATACTTCCGATCAAACCGATAATATTGGCCGGAACTGGACGGCGGAGAGTCGGAAAATTCTCACGTCGAATTCAGTCAACGCTTCGTTCTCTTCAGATGCGTTGAACCAAGAATCAGGAGTTTCTTTGGTTCCGTACATGAAGGCTCGGATTTTCCGATCTGATTTCACTTACAGTTTTCCAGTTTCTAACGGCTGGAAATTTCTCCGGTTATATTTTTACCCGACCCGTTACGAATCCGGTTTCGACGCCGTTAATTCCTTCTTCGCCGTCAACGTCAACGGTTTCACTCTCTTGAACAACTTCAGCGCCGATTTAACGGTAAAAGCTTCCAAAGAGTCAACTCTAATCAAAGAGTTCATCGTTCCGGTTTACCAGTCTCTCAATCTCACGTTCAAGCCGTCTCCGAATTCCTTAGCTTTCGTCAACGGTATCGAAATTGTCTCCATGCCTGATCGGTTTTACTCAAAAGGAGGATTTGACGACGTGATAACATTAGTCGGCAGCCAATTTGACTTCCCGATAGACAATTTAACGGCTTTCGAGTCCGTTTACCGGTTAAACGTAGGCGGGCAAGTGGTCAGCGAAGTCGGTGATTCGGGAATGTTCCGGCGGTGGCTTCCCGATGATGAGTTTTTACTCGGTAATACTTCGGGAATCATTCCATACGTACCGAATGTAAAGATCAATTACACGGAGAAAACTCCGGCGTATGTCGCGCCGGTAGACGTGTACGCCACCGTTCGCTCGATGGGTAACCCCGACCATCCTAAATTAAACCTGAATTCCAACTTGACATGGCTATTCACAGTTGATGCCGGGTTTACTTACCTCATGAGGCTTCATTTCTGTGAGATTTTGCCGGACGTAGACGCATGGGGCCAACGAGTCTTCACTATCTTCATTGCAAATCAGATTGCAAAGGTTGACATGGACGTGATACACTTTACTGGCGGTTCTCGGATTCCGATGTTTCTAGATTTCACTGTAAATGTGGGTTCTGAAAGTGGGCCGAGACCTCATCTTCGACTTGACTTGCATCCTTATGATGATATTCATCCAAAGTATTACGATGCTATTCTGAATGGTGTTGAGATTCTAAAGCTGAATAATTCTGATGGTAATCTCACTGGACCTAATCCAGATCCTTTAGTATCAACGGACTCAACATCAAACCGTGTAACGCCTCGAAAAGGTAATAAGTCACATGTTTTGGTGATTACACTTGCAGTGGTTGGTTCTGCAATTGTGCTAGCTATGCTTGTTGTTGTCGTCGTCATGTTGTTAATGAAGAAGAGGAAGAAGAAGAGCAACGAGTTTAGTGTACATAACACGAGCAAGCCTTCTACGAACTCGTCATGGGGTCCTCTTCCGCACGGGACAGGTTCCACGCATACAAGATCGGCCTCATCTCTCCCATCGGATCGCTGTCGTCGATTCACCATCATCGAAATCAAATCAGCCACAAACAATTTCGAGGACAAGCTAATCGTTGGAGTAGGTGGGTTTGGTGCTGTCTACAAAGGAAGAATAGACGGGGGAGCCACGCTTGTCGCGGTTAAACGGCTGGAACTTACATCAAACCAAGGTGTTAAAGAGTTCGAAACAGAGCTCGAGATGCTCTCAATGCTCCGTCATCTACATCTCGTCTCTCTAATCGGATACTGCGACGAAGACAACGAGATGATACTTGTCTACGAGTATATGCCACATGGTACACTTAAAGATCATCTCCAAAAGAGGGACAAGGCCAATGATCCACCATTGTCTTGGAAACGTAGACTAGAGATTTGCATTGGAGCAGCGCGTGGACTACAGTATCTCCATACAGGCGCGAAGCACACGATCATACATCGTGACATCAAGACCACAAACATACTTCTTGATGAGAACTTTGTCGCTAAAGTATCTGACTTCGGGTTATCAAAAGTTGGTCCAACTAGTGATTCGCAAGCGCTCGTCTCGACCGTTGTTAAAGGAACGTCTGGTTACTTAGATCCTGAGTACTATCGCCGTCAAGTTGTGACGGAAAAATCTGACGTGTATTCCTTTGGAGTTGTTCTGTTCGAGGTTTTGTGCTGTAGACCGATCCAAATGCAAAGTGCTCCACCGGAACAAAGAGATTTGATCCGATGGGTGAAGTCAAACTACAAAAAAGGAACCGTTGATCAGATCGTTGACCAAGATCTAACGGCTGATATTACTTCAGTATCATTAGAGAAGTTTTGTGAGATAGCCATACGATGTATTCAAGATCGTGGTATCGAACGGCCATCGATGAACGACGTCGTTTGGGCGCTTGAGTTTGCACTTCAGCATCACGAGACTGCTAAGGAGAAGAACAACAACGTGGAGTCTCTGGATCTAATGCCACGTGGTGAGGTAGGTACGACAACGGACGGAGATGATGACTTGTTTACTAGGACTACAGGACACGTGGCGAATTCTTCCACCACCGATGACTCTGTTCCTCTTGTTGGTAATGAAGGGAGTGGATCGAGTTGGGGAGTATTTTCGGAGATCAAAGAACCTAAAGCACGGTAGATTTTGGTGGCTTGATTAACCAAATATTATCGTATTTGTATGTATAATTGTTGAATAGAGTAAACATTATTGTAAGAAAAAAACACATTATTGTATTTAAATATATCATTATGAATTATATTGAGCATGTTTAAAGTACTAATAGTAATTAGCTAATAGCAAATGATGTTAAGAAGTTTAATAGAGTAAAAATATGGTGTTAAGAGATTTGTCTAGTCTATAACTTACAAATGAATATGACATTATAGGATTCTAGGATTCACCAAACCTTAATGACAATTTTAATCTGAACAAATTTTATCGTTACAACTACAAATACATTTTCGAAAGGTTTATAACATGGGTTCATGTATAATTTTGTTTTCTAGGAGTATATATAATTCTATTTTAATTAATATGTTTATTGAGTAAATCAAGATTGTTTAAGATAATACAGTATTTGATCAAACATGATATAATCTTTTTTTTTTTTTTGTCAAATATATAATCTTTTTTATGAATCGATATTTAGTTGATTAACTGATATCATGTGTAACGATCCCATTAATTGTAATTTAACACGTGACAAGTTTTCACTAGAGATATGTACTAAACTTCACATAGTAAGATACATTACATGTAGATAATAACCGACGACAAATTGTTAATAACTGTTTTAGTTATTATTTTTCTTAAATCATTGTATTTGATAAAAAATCTCATCAATATACAGTATCATTCTTTCTGTTTTCATTTTCTTTCTTTTTTCCGGCATCTCATCAATATCCTTTTTTTTTTTAACTCGGCAAATCAATATCCTTTAAAATATATAATACCTACGTGGTTATATTTAATAATTAAAAAAAAAGGAAATACTCTAGAGTAGAGTATATGTATCTAAATATTTTAAAATCCCAAGACACTATGTTTTTTTAGGTATCTCAATGATAAACTTGGTGCAGGAAGCGGAGAAGAAACAGATCTTGATTCGTGATGGAAAAAAGAAAATTGATTATGACGAAAACACAGAATTAATCGTGAAGATATTCCGAGCATTCACGATTGATGACAGAGATCTTTTGAACCCTTACTATGGCCCTAACTACTACTTTATTAAGGCATGGATAGATGACACCAAGCAATATGGAACAAAAGTGGTAAAGGGTTTCAAAAGCTACTATTTTACAGTTAATCAAACGATGGTGATTCCTTTAGATTTTCCTGCAGAGTATCTTTACTTAGAATTGCTTAGAGGAAATTCGTGGACAGATCCTGGAACATCTAATGGAACTGTTGTGATGGGTCGTGCAAAGATTCCCTTGCCTCCTCCGACCAGCAATGGTGAGATCCCTGGTGATGTCGATCTCGTCGGTTTCAGTAATGATCGATGTCTCGACAAAAAGGGTCGTCTAGAATATTCTATGAAACTTCATAGGTACAGTATGTGGTATTATGAAAATAATCATAACTTCTTTTGATAGGAGTAGGGTTTTTTTTTTTCTTTTTGAGGAATATTTTAAAGATTATTGATCTTAATTACTAAGAGTGGTTGATTTGATATGAGTTACCTCTTAATTTCCCATCTATTCGTTATATATCTATATCTATGTATACTTCTTTGAGATTGGTCAGATCTATTCGTTATATATGTAGAGATGTTTATGAAGCATAATATGCCATTATATCTAATTAAATTCTGTATACTGTTTGATATAGAAGAAAAAAAGTGATTGGTTGGAGCCGCAGACTTTTCTATATTCATCTTTAAGCATTGTGCCAATAGAGAAAGATACATATATTGTTCCATCACATTTTTGTCCAGCAATTTCAGCCACTTACGCTTCGTTGAATCAGACATGAATGGAGTAGTAATTGTCATGGCCTATGCAGACTTAACTAAAACGTGAATAATGGTCCCAATGAACTAGTTGATGTATAACCTCTTCAAAATACAGTCTTTAGTTTCTTTTTGTGTTCGTGTCTCTGTAATTATGTGAAGAGGTTTGTATTAACGGACTAAACCAGTTTTGTCTTGATGTAAATAAGAAGTTCAGTATATAGATCAAAGTTTCGGTTTTGTTCTTGGCTTCTCTTAGAGAAGAGACAATGGTCTTTTGCTCTGTTTCTTCTTTCTCTCCTCAAATATTCAACTGTTTATTCTGATAATATTATGATCTAAACAGTGATACATATAGAAAATCAATTTAACTTCATACATTATTTTTTCTTGTGGAGAAACAAAAATGATTTTAATGTTTTAATCCGTTATGAAGCAACTCAATGAGAACATCCATTTCATGTTTCTTGAGCGAGAAGCCAACCTCCACACCACCATTGCCATCTCTACTCTCCGCTATAGAAACCGCTTCGCCTTGATCAATCGATACAACCACCACTTTCTCCGGTCTTCCCCACCCGAAATCTAACCTGTATACTCCGAACCGGGTCGACCCGGCAACAGCCAGAAGCTGTGATCCTGGTGGAAGAGCCGTAAAAAATCCCAAAGGATCAGGGATCTTCCATGCTATACTCTCGTCCAATGCCTCAACCGAATCACTAACCATGCTTGCAGCAGCCAAAAAGCCTTCTTCACCCATAAAAGTCTCTGCCTTCAACGGCAATTTTAAATAAGTAGAGACGCAATTGCCAAAATAACTCGATGGGACTGGTGGATCCATGAGACTTCGACAATCCACCGCGAATCCATACCCGACCGGTCTATTCGGATCACCGCCTCGAGCTTTGATTAAACATGTTAAAGCGTAAGAGTAAACAATCACAAACGTCGATAAGCGAAGCTCCTTTGGCGATGAGGAAACAGAGGATTCTCTCTTTAGTCTTTCTCTAAGAGTTTGAATATCTTCACGAGTGAGATCTAGATTGTATCGAACGGCATCAGGACTGATCTCCGGCGACCATAAAAGCTTTAAACTCTTGGGATTTTCTGGTTCTTTACCACCGGTGAACAATTTAGCTACTGAGCTCCAAGCGTTTAAGTTTTCTGTATCCAAATCCGGTGGACCTTTTATGACCGTACGATCATAAGTTGGGATTAGATCCGGCGGTAGAGAAGAATCTTGATTTTTACAAATGTGCGCCCAAGATTTGAGAAACATGGTTGTCGTTTTTCCATCTAAAACGGCATGATGTGCGTTAACGCCGATGCAAAACCCTTGGTTTGGAAATAACGTGACTTGAAACGACACGGCGGAGGCAGAGTCGTCGGAGACATGTAACTCAGGGACTAACGGGTGTAACTCGGTGGAGGGAAATGGTTTGTTGCCGCTTAAACGGGAGAAGTCAGCGTTTGACTCGGCTATGGTGAATGAAACGGCGTCGTTTGGGGTGTAGAGGATTCTTGGTTTGGGATCAAGTGGTTCCCAAACGAGTTTGCCGGCGAGTGGGAGATAGTGAGAGAGGGATGAGGTGAGAGAGGTTTTGAGGTTGGGGACGATGACTGAGTCGAAGAAAGGACGAGTTGCGTCGGTGAGTGTGTAGAAGATGACTCGTTTGACGGAGTGGAGTTTGTACCAGCGGATGTCGAAGTAGGTGAGTGGGAGAGTGAGGGACTCGGAAGAGTCAGAGTTTGAAGGGGTGACTCGTGCCACTTCGATGATGTTAAGTGATGAAACCATTTCTTTGGTAACCATGATGTGTGGTGTATGTGAGATACTCATGTGATCATGTGATGATGACACTAAAATATATATATGTGTGAATTGAACGATGGATAGGAATAAAAAAGGAATTCAATTTTGATTCAAATAAGAAGGATAATAACCATATAATAATAAGAAATATCCTTTAACAAAACAAAAGAAAGATTTTTTTTTAAGAAATAAAGAACATAGAAGATAACAAAAGAGAGCTGGTCAATTTATTTTAGGATTGTAACATGTGTCAAAAATATTTTGTTTTTAAATAATTTAAAAATATATAAAGATAATTATGAGTAAATTATAAATTTTCATATCAAAAATAATTTGACTTTTTAATAACTTTAAAATATATATAAAGATAATTACGAATAAATTATAGTAAAATTGTAAAAAAAATAATTATGAGAAAATTATATAATAAGATTTATTACTAATTTATTTTTAATTTTTAATTTTTAAATTATATATCACCAAACAGAAGATAAATACCCAAGTTTAAAATAACAACAAAGAATATATAACACTAGATCAATTAATCAAAAAACGTTATTATCGTCAAATGATAGTATGTCTTACAAGAAAGTGAGAAACAAGAAATCTTAAAATAAATAATGAGTTTATAGGATTGAATTTTCTCCTACTTGATGAGAAGGTAATTCTTTTATTCTTAAACTACAATGTTCTCCTGTTATTACGCGTATA
The DNA here is from genome assembly GCA_011420285.2 of Erysimum cheiranthoides. Lineage (NCBI taxonomy): Eukaryota > Viridiplantae > Streptophyta > Magnoliopsida > Brassicales > Brassicaceae > Erysimum > Erysimum cheiranthoides. The sequence continues at coordinate 1,567,973 of CM022177.2, read as the reverse complement.
TGCGGGTTTTAATTTTTTTTCTTTTTCTTACACGAGTTATAAAATTTTTAATTTTAAACCCGCGTATACGCGGGGCCTTATCTAGTGTATATATATAATGTCTGAAAATAAGTTTCAGATATAACTCTACCATAATGCGCAACACATGGTTCTCAAATCTGTTAAAGGATCATCAAAAAGTTGATCAAACTAATAACGAACTATCTCATTTTGCGCACAAACAGGGGTAAACAAGATAGACTGAGCATCATTACACCAACTTACGTAATTACTACACACAGATTTTATTAGCACACATTATAGAAATACCAAACTTATTTCGCCCATTGTTATTGCAAAAAAGCCAACATAAGGAAGGACAATTCAAATACCACTCAAATGCTTACATTAAAGTCGTCTTAAATTCGGCTAGCTGCTAGTGTTTTACAGCTCTATGAATATATACATGACACTTCATTGATATCTTGCTTTATTTTCTCGAATAGCATGAAAACATATGCTCAATGACCACATATATTGAGTTTTTAAAATATTAAGTTTTTGTACGTCCAATTTAGATTTCTATCAATTTGAGATGTCAAGAGTGGACTAGTAATGACAAGAAAAGGAGCATCACATGCCGTCGATGCCGTGTTATAGCCCTGGGACTTATTATCCGGGATCCGGGATCCAGCCTGATCCGCTCCGAAAAACAGGATATCCGGGTGGGGCGGATCCGGATCCGGATAATGAAATTACGGATCCGGCCGGATCCGGATCCGGATCCGGATACCCTCAAAAACTACAACCGGATATCCGGATCCGGTTTAAATATTTTATTATTATATTTTTAATAATATTTTAATAATATATATATAAATATTATTATTTTTTAATTTTCTTTTTATTATTTTTTTTGAATTTTATTTATTAATATTATTTTTAATAATATTTAATTATTTATTTTATTTTTTATAAATTTCTTTAGTTTTTTCATTTAAATTTTTATATAATAATAATTAAAAAAAAAAAAAGACGGATCCGGATATCCGCCGGATATCCGGCTATTTTAACGGATATCCGAATCCCGGATATCCGGAGTAAACGGATCCGGATCCGGATATCAATATGACGGATCCGGCCGGATCCGGATCCGGATCCGGATACCCTCAAAAAGGCCGGATATCCGGATCCGTCCCAGGCCTGCCGTGTTATCAGAAGTTTATTTTTATTTTTATTATACACGGCTAGCTATAATTCTTAGTTAAGATCCTTTTTTTTTTTTAATAGTTAAGATCCTATTTACATTTGTGAATTCGTTATTATGAGTTGGGACGTTGGAAGACTTCACATTTTCTCTAGTTCTATAGATGTTGGACTAAATAGTTGTCACATTTGAAAATTTGAAGGACATAACGAACTTAAAGTTTCAACCTAATACATTAATGTGCTATACTGCTATGTTCGCTATTTTCCCTGACTAGTGGGTAGTATTAATTAATATGGGGATGAGGAGATTCATTATTACAATGGTTCAAAAAAAATTTATAATATTTTTGTTTATAAAAACTTATATATCATTCCAAACTGGTTCAATTCAACCGGTAAATTTTAAATTATAGTAGTTAACAAACAAAGAAAAAAAATCAGTTTTGACCAAAAAGAGAACTATATTGCTCACTAGTCTATTATCGACGCCTAGGTTCTATCAGAATCCTCTTAAATCCACCCAAATAAAATTTTAGGGAGTGGATGTTAAAAAAAAAAAATTTTAGGGAGTGATATTTGAGTCTATTAACCATATTACACAAATTTCGTTTCAACTCATATAGGTTACCTAATAATTCACCTGGGCTCTCTGTAGATCTGTCTCTTTATATATATATACGAGCGTTCAAGGCTTCGAGCACCGTTATTAACTGGATAATTGACTATTATGATACTTTTTTTTTTTTTTTTTTTTGGGCTTAAAATGCTTTTTTTTCTAATGACTACTCTGATCCAACACTCGCTCCATTTCTTAAAATAAATTTTGGTCAGTTATACGAAAACTAAAATGAAATGCTAGTTATAATTTAACATTCATACAAAAAAAAAAAAAAAAAAAAAGAAATGCTAGTTATATCTATATTGAAATTCTTTATCTAGCTATGAATGTTGTTAGTTTGTGTAATGTACAATACTTTGGATTGCAATTACTGGGATAGTTTACCGAAATCTTTGTAATATTTGGATTGTTGTGCAAAATTTGATATATCTACTATTTTGTGACTCAGGTTTTTATAATTGAGATAATACTAAACCAAAGTCTAAAGTAAAGTGTAATGCGAGATAACTCTAAAAAGAAAGTGTAATATCTTTCGACGGAGTGGAGTTTGTACCAGCGGATGTCGAAGTAGGTGAGTGGGAGAGTGAGGGACTCGGAAGAGTCAGAGTTTGAAGGGGTGACTCGTGCCACTTCGATGATGTTAAGTGACGAAAGCATTTCTTTGGTAACCATGATGTGTGGTGTATGTGAGATACTCATGTGATGATGACACTAAAACATATATGTGTGAATTGAACTATGGTGTATGGATAGGAATGTTTTAAACAAGAAGGATAATAACCATATAATATTAAGAAATATCCTTTAATAAAACAAAAGAAGGATTGTGAAGTGATTGTTTAGAGCCGTAGACTTTTCTATATTCATCTTAAGCATTGTGCCAAAAGAGAAAGATACATATATTGTTCCATCACATTTTTGTCCAGCAATTTCAACCACTTACGCTTCGGTTAATCAGACATGAATGGAGTAGTAATTGTCATGGCCTATGCAAACTTAATAAAACGTGAATAATGGTCCCAATGAACTAGTTGATGTATTTGCTGTGCTGATAACTACATAATAATATATAGAAGTGTCAGATTTGACAAAGTCTTTTCGTATAACGCGTGAGTTTGTTTTTGTGTCCGAAATTTCTTCGAAACATTGTTTCTTGTTTTGTCAGTCAACGCTTGACCCATTGACTTAAAACTTTAGTTATACACTCATCTCTTATCTTCTTCTCCCTCCATTAACTTTTTAAAAAATTCCGATGATCTGTTACGTTTTCTTTCTTTTCTCTATTCTTGTTTCCGTCACCGATGGGGAAGGAGGAGCTACGGCGGCGTACCATCCCACCGATGTCTTTCTCTTC
>CM022177.2:1553731-1564712 GCA_011420285.2 Erysimum cheiranthoides | reverse complement strand
AAAAACCGATTTTTCGGTCCAACCAATCTGGTTCTGACCGAGTAAACCGGTTTGGAATATTAGACAATGACTTACGTGGGAAATGCAAAAGAAGCTACGCTGTTATTACTGGTGTCGGAGCGGTAAGACTTGGTCGGAGAAAGCGGAATTTGTTGTGGTGGATCCGGTTTAGGAGCTTGTTGTGGTGGATCCGGTTTAGGAGCGTTTTTTGGTACAGTCTCTTTGGTTCCAGCGTCTGTCGAAGTGATTTTGTTATCAATGTTGTTGTTGTAGTTGTTGTTGTGTTGTTGATATACGGAGCTGTATATTCGAAATTGGTGAGTTCTCCAGATTTATACATTTTGGAGAAACTTTGATCTCCCATTTGAATACTGAACAAAGATTCATTCGATTGGATACTCCATTCTTGTTTAGGAGTTATCGTGGTTGCAAAAACCGATGGTGGGATTCGATCCGGTTCATATCCTGGTTTTGTTTCCTGGTCCATTTTGTATCTGTCTCCAAAGAAAACTATTATATAATCAATGTATGTAATTAGATTCCAAAAGAAGAGCTCTCATCATCACCTTCGATCAAGTTTAAGCTAAGAGTTTCTTCAAGAACCAAAATGCTAAAAAGAGGAATTTCTTTCTATTTAAAAAAAAAATATGTGGAATAACAAAGCAAAGCTGTGTCGTCATTAATAGTGACTATTTTTTGGTTGGTGGATAACAAACGTAATTAAACTAACTAACTAATCTCCATTAGAGAGTTACTTATCTTATTATAAAGGCAAAGGATTTGGACTTCGGTATAAGTTTTAAACTGACTACCTAATCTCCATTAGAGAGCTAATTATAAATTAAGGAAAACAATTGGACTTCAGTTATAAGTTATAACCAAAAAATGTTTGTAAGAAATTTGGATAAATTCAAAGGCTGAGAGCCTAATTAGGAGCTGTTATTATAATGCATCCAATTTCTATTCCTAGAGTTCGTTATACTTATTTTTTCCAACTAGTTATACTATCTTTTATGATATGAACAGTTATTTAACTTACTCGACGTAGTAGAGAATGATTGTTTCGCTATATATATATATACTAATCAAATCATGTGTTTATCTTGGTAGTTTTCTTGTTCCCAAGTTGTACATTTTTTGGGAAATCATAATATCGCATGATTAGTCTTTCATTAATTAATTCTAATTTTGTGCATAAGTCTTCTTGTGAAAATCATTCAACCCACATAACAAATTGGTATGACTGAGTATATATTACGTAGGAAAAAGTTGATGAAATAATATAATTGATCTTATCTACAATAATGCAAAATTTTCTTGGGAGATTTTTAAAATATACTAAATTTTATAAGAAATTTTGAAAACTACACTCAATATTTTGATAATTTGAAAACTACTCTTTTTAAGTTGAAAATGTACTAACATACCTTTTTTATTTATTTTACTTTAAAATTATTTACATAATATTGTAAATACAATTAAAATTAAAAAAACAAATTCGTCATTAATTTTTAAATATAAAACAAAATTGAAAATATTTAATTTGTTTAGAATAATTATTAGAATATAACTTTTGAATATATAAAAATATTTAAACTTATTATTGATAATACTAGTTTAATGTATAATTTATTCAAAATTGGAATAATTCAAAATTATATAATTATAATTAATAAAATATTCGTTCAAATTTTTTTTTTTGCTATACTTTTGGTAGATTTATTAAATTTTACATTGATTTATTATTAAAGTCGATTTTTTTAACCATCGACCTATTATTCTCTTCTATTGACTTAATTTTCTTCTCCATCGACTTATTTTAAACAGTTGACTTATATTTTGGTTGGTTAATTATAACATTGTTGACTTTTTGAACTGTTGACTTGTTTTTTTTTTATTGATTTATAATTTTTTTCTATCGACTTGTTTATTAATGGTAGACTTACTTCCTTATTCGTTGACTTATTAAAAATGTTGATTTTTTGAACTGTGGACTTATATTTTGTTTTTATCGACTAAATTCATTTTCTATCGACTTATATTAAAACTGTCGACTTATATTTTGATTAATTGATTTTTTACATAATCGACTTTTTAAACTGTTGATTTATTTTTCTGATTTGTTGATTTATATTTTTTTTTTCATCGACTTGTTTTTTGTTGGTAGACTTATTTTATTTTATACTGACTTATTAATAAGCTTGATTTTTTGAACTGTTGACTTAAATTTTATTTTTGTCGATTTAATTTTATTCTTTGTTGACTTATATAAAAACAGTAGACTTATATTTTGATTAATTGATTTTTTACATTATCGACTTTTCTCAACTATTGATTTATTTTCTTGTACATCGAGAAACTTATTTTTGGTAATAAAATTTTAATTAATAATTTCTCTTAGAAAGAAATCAAAGTTAAAAAAATCTCGTATTAAAAAAATAAATATAATGAAAAAATTCAAATTTTTTTAAAAAATCATTATCCAAATTATTTAGAGAAATTGGTACAAATGCTCTTTATTCCTTGTCACTTTGCAAAAATACCCCTCTGTAATCTACCCTCTCTAATTTTTGTTGCAGAGACTATTCTACCCTTCAAAGCGACCAACGCCACAACTCAAAGCATCCGAAAGTGGCGATGACGACTCTTCTTACTCTACACGGAGGTCTGCTTCCAGAAGACACCGGAGCTTGAGCCGTTTCTCTCAGCGCATGCCGGATCCAGAAATCGAAGTGAAGCGAATTGGGGTTCGGATGTGAGCGAGGCGGCGAGGAATTCACGGAGAGCGGAGAGATTCCGGTGGTGAGAAGGAAGCTTCTAAAGGATTCGGATTCGCAATTGGAATTGATCCGATGGGGAATGAATCTGGGTATGGGAGTGAACCTGGTTACAGAGGTGATGCTGAGTTTGGTTATGGTGATGAATTCGATGATGATGAAGAAGATGTTAAGCCATTGTTTTGGGAAGGTAACGTTTGTTCGATCTTGAGATTCATGGTTTTTGGAATCTCTAATTCCTTAGCTGATCTTTGCTATAAAGATTTGGTGACTGGTTAGAAAGAAACAAAAATGTGCCTTTGTCTGTGTTCAGATAACATGCTTAGAGGTGTGGTGTATGTTAATATCCATGTGTTAGATGAACAGTCTTCTCCTCTAAGTTAACATCCATGTTTAATTTTGATGCTCTAATTTACTTGGCAGCTTTTTTTGTGTTTTTATGAAACATCAAGAAGTCATGATTGGGTATGTTAATATCCATGTGTTTGGTCTCACAGGAAGACGCCATGTAGTAGTAGTAACTAGATAAGAGACTCAAAAGCTATACAAAGTGAGATTGAAGACTTCTTTGCATACGCAGAGCAGCAACAACAAAGATTCTTTATTGAAAAGTAACAGTTTCTTGATTCTCTTGTTAACGGCTTTTTTTTTTTAAAGTTTGGTCTGATTTTGGGAGTTTATGGTTTGTAGGTACAACTTTGACATCGTGTCGGACAATCCATTGCCAGGGCGTTACGAATGGGTCAAAGTGGTGCCGTGAAATGTTGTTTACTTGTATTGTAAGATGTCGTTTTCGGTGTAAAGTTGTGTGATTTTTAGGAACTTCTGTGTTGGAACAGAGGTGATGAAATTACGCAGAGACTAACTAAGGTGGGTTAAGTTTGTGGGGTTTTAGAGGTAGTGGATAACTTGTTAGTCAAGAATAATGTAATGTTAATCTCTCTTATTTGCAAGATAATAAAGTCTAATTTTACGTTTGACCAAAAAAAAAAAAAGTCTAATTTTACTTGATTAAGTCACACACACACACTCCCAACTTACTTGTAAATCTCTCCATTGTTCTTTGGCTACTTCCATGGCCGTCTGACGGTCTGAGTTTGTGGTTCTGCATCAGATTCACTTTACAAGTCGTAAACTTTGGCTTCAAGTAGCAAACTTAGTCACATGTTTCATCATTGTCTTCTTTACTCTCATTGGGCTTTTCACATGCTCTGTCACACAGGTTGCAGAAATATGCTTAATCTAGATTCAATCTCTCTCTCTTCTTTATTGGCACTTCACTCACTGTCTAGCTTTCTGGACTTTTTTTTTCGAAAGTCCAAGTTGAGCATCTTTCATGGTAAGATTAGGTTTCTTGGTTTATGTAAATATTTCACCTATTTGGATCATTTGCTCATCGGATGAATCAAAACATTTAATAATGATGTCGATTATTTTAGATTCGGAATGTGATGGATATGACTTTACATGGTTTTTACATGGTTTTATATGGTTTTTACATGGTTTTTATATGGTAATTATTGTAAGGTTTATATGGTTTTTACATGGTTTTTATATGGTAATTATTGTAAGGTTTTATAAGATTATTACATGATTTTTATATGGTAATTATATGGTTTTTATATGGCTTTTACATGGTTTTTACATGATTTTTACATGGTTTTATATGGTTTTTATATGATTTTTACATGGTTTTTATATGGTAATTATTGTAAGGTTTTATATAATTTTTACATGGTTTTTATATGGTTTTTATATGGTTTTCACATGGTTTTTACATGGTTTTTATATGGTAATTATTGTAAGGTTTTATATGGTTTTACATGGTTTTTACATGGTTTTTATATGATAATTATTGTAGGGTTTTATATGGTTTTTACATGGTTTTTATATAGTAATTATTGTAAGGTTTTATATAGTTTTTACATGGTTTTAATATGGTTTTTACATGGTTTTTATATGGTAATTATTGTAAGGTTTTATATGGTTTTTACATGGTTTTTATATGGTTTTATATGGTTTTTACATGGTTTTTATATGGTAATTATTGTAAGGTTTTATAAGGTTATTATATGGTTTTTATATGGTAATTATTGTAAGGTTTTATAAGGTTATTATATGGTTTTTATATGGTAATTATTATAAGGTTTTATAAGGTTATTATATGGTTTTTATATGGCTATTATATTGTTTTTATATGATTTTTATACTGTAATTATTTTATGGTTTTATAAAGCTATTATATGGTTTTTACAATGTTTTTATATGGTTTTTATAAAACTAGTTTTCTGCTTCTCGAAAGATTAATTGAAAAACAAATACCAACACATAGATATTAACATACATCTCAGAAGTTCTAATTCAAAAACAAACAAAAACACATATATACATCTTAACAAATTATCCTACTATTTTCAAAACTACAGCACAATTGTTATTGTCTCTTTTGGTTTCATTTATAGATCCCATGCTATATCACTTTTTCTTTTGTGAAATGTGAACCATAGATTTTCCCCTTTTGTCAACACTCTTCTCTGCATCAAGAAGTGAAATAATTTCCCAAAAAATACTATTTCACTTCTTCTTGATAATTCAACTATGGGACCAACGAAGGTTGATTCAAGTTTCTTCATTTGCTCATTTCCTATTTTAGCTTCAACCTTCTTGACGAGGTTGAGATCCGATTGCTGCATTATAATTGCTCCTAATCTTGGCTTATGACCATCATTCTTATGTGTATGAACAACATCCTCTGCGTATTTGTTGCCTTCGCTTACTGTCATGTTCTTCCCAATGTCTGGATATGAATTCATAAGATGGTCTCCAACGAGTTGGGAGGCGAGTTGGATCAGCTCCACCTGGAATTCTGAGAGCAAAGATCAAAGTATCACACTTCACAAACCGTCTCACTAAATTAAGCTTATCCCTTAAAGAATCCAACTCAAGATCATATAACCCATCTTGAATACTCTGGTCACCGTAAACAGACATAAACAATTCAACAATCACAACATAACAGCAAGAGGCTACACAGAAACAAAATGAAAGGAGATAGACTTACACTCTTTGGCAACACAAATCCATCAGGAACTGCAAAACAGAACTTAACACAATAGCTTTCCCACAAGTCTATACGCTTCTCCATAACCGAATTTATCATACCACGAACACATTCAATACCCTAAATGTATAGCTAAAGAGTAAGAAACTTTAACAGAAAAAGAATTAGATAAAAATTTAAACATAAACACTCACATTTGATAACTCTTGTGACCTCTTCTTATCAGACCCACCAAGGATAAAATAGAGGAACTTACCATGATGATGAGAATTCGAACAAACACAGCAACAAAATCAGTGAAAAGGAAGAGAATGTTGTGGCAGTAGAGGTAGTAATCGGATTTGGTGGCGGAGTAATCGAACCAGAGAGTCTCGAGCCACGTGAGGTCATGGATGAACGGCTCCGCTCGGAACCGGAGTTCTTCCATTATCGCTCTTGATCGACTTCTCTAGCTCTCCGAAGATGGTCACTGCCGCTTCTCCTAGCCTCGTCTGAGCTAATTTAATCTTCTGGATCAGATCTGAATCCGATTGTTCCACCGCTGGGATCAAGTCACGGAGCGTCTCGTACATGTCAAGGAACTTGAAGAGCTTCTCCGACGACCGTTTCGTCAGCAGCACCGCACCGGAGAAATCTAGGAACCGGATTGTAACGGCGGAGACCAAACCGGTGAAGAGACGTTTGCGAATTGCGGCATGACCGTCATCGGGGAAGACGGTGCTGAGAGAGATAGCTTTAGGGTTTGGAGGGCAATTTGGTCCTTCTACTACAAAGTGAGGGTTTTTTACAAAGTGATAAAGTGAAAGGGCATTTTTGCATAAGGGCATGGCTGAAAGGGTATTTTTGCAAATCTCCCAATTATTTACTAAATCAATCATAAATTTAAATAATTTTTTATTATATAATAAAAAATATTATTTATTACGATTTATAATTAAATATTTTAATATTTAAAGTAATCATTAACTAGAATTTTAATTTTAATTAATATTAAATATAATAAATTAATTTTTAGTTATCATATCTATTAGTTTAAGATTTATCATTATCTAAGATTTTAACTAAATAAAAAAATCTCAAAAATTTTAAAGTATATAACTTGTTAAAAAGAAATTTTAATATAAACAATTTAATTTGAATTTTTGAATTATATTTATATAACTAATTTACTAATATATTCGTAATAATATAAAAAAATTAAATTATATTTGAATATAATATTTGTAATTATTATAAACAATTTAAATTATATTTGTGGTAATTAATTAACAAACAATTTTTTAATAATATAAAATTTTAATTTTATTTGAAATAATATTTTTCGTATTATAGAAATAATTTAATTTAATTTTTTTTTAATATTCTATTTCTAATAATATTTATTTTTAGATTAATTAATTATTAATTCAAGGACAAAACCGTCATTTTGAACATTAGATAAGGTAATTTCAATTTTATAAAATTATGATATATTTTCAAATTACTCTAAAAATATAAGGTAGTCTAGCAAATTATTCCAATTTCTTCGTGTCTTTACTGTCGTAATTGTTTAGTCCACCATAGAATAATCACAAAAATGAGCAGTAGGCACTTTGTACTTTGCATGTCGGTATGGACGAAATAAGTAACACACGAAGACAAATTGTGCGCTTGAAACTTTCAGATCTGTCTCGTGCGATACTGAAATATTTGTAGCTATTGTGGTACAATATTGGACCCACGAACATCAATATTCAAAGTTTTGTACAACAGTACAAGCCCATGTTCGACTTGCAGGCCAATTCGCAATTTCGCAATTTTTAATATATTTATAACAACAATAACAAATTTAATTGTGAAGTGATCTTGGTATAGTGGCAAATGGTAAGTTCACAGAAGACAAACACCATCACACCAGGGATCGAGTCCCCGACTCTACAATTTAATTGTAGAAATTAGGCTAATGAGCCGGCCAGTTGTGACCCAAATGTTGAAGAAAAAAAACAATAACAAATTTAATTCATATGTATCTACAAAATTTGAGTGCATTAACTATGACACTATAATATATTTATATAAATAAATATATTTTCTATTTAAAAATATAGTACAAGACTAATCAATCAATTCGTACTTCGACCAAAAAAAAAAATCAATCAATTCGTAGATTTAAAACCTTTTTTTTTTTTTTTTTGGGCAAATTTCGTAGATTTAAAACCATAAATCTGTTTTTCATCAATTAATAATATTGAGGATCCAAACTCCCCTCAAATATGGACATGTTCGGTCATATTAAAATTTTTAACTTTAAACATATTATGTTTTATTACGTACTGCTGTTGGAATCCTATATAATGCAAATGTTCATAATTTCTCTATGCCTAAACCGATTCAAGCCAACTCAAATCGACCTGAGAATATAACAAAAAAAAAGAGAAGAAAATAAATACGTTGAGTTTGATTAAACTAAATTTTAAAAGAATTTAAAAAATTGCAACCGCAACTAAATCAACAACTGAAACAAAAATTTGAACTTTTATATAATCTTTCGAATTAAGAATATACTTTGATAAAACCTCAATTGAATCCAAACATATATTATACACAAAGCTGCAGAATTACTGAATTAGTAACTTTTTAAAAATTTCGATACTATGTAAAATGAAATATATATTTGTTAACATTTAACAATAACGAAACAAGAGGCTATTCGGGACTGGCCCTATTTAGGCATCAATGGCCCATTAAAGATAAATGAGTTACATTCGTAATTACAGGGAAAAAATAGTTGGTGTATGCTCCTCGTAATATCATCTTATCTACAACTACAAGAAGCATACATTGGTGCTACTAAAATACAAAGTTGTTGAAGTAATCTTTTAAAGATATCAAAATGGAGTGTTCGCTGCAGAAACAGCTTTTCAACAACGGAGATAAGCTCTTTAGTTGTAAGCTCAGATTCACCTCTATTATTGCAAATCAAGAAAATCGATCTCAATTCCTCCATTTTTCTTTGCTTTCAGCTCGCCAAAACCGACCGGATTCGATTGAACAAGTTCAAGTAACAGATTCTCTTCTCGCAAACTCAGTAAACCTGTTTTCGTAGTCCTATATGTTGTCCAATACTGTCCATCATCACTACAAGAAAGAGCAAAAACCACTTGAGAGTAAGTGTTTTGTGAAAAATTATGTTAATTGAATATTTCAAAAAAGAAAAAAAAAATTACTTTCTGGATTTGATTGGTGACCATGGAATAACAGAATGGTTCGCACTAGTAAGCAAAAATTTATCAACTACATAATTTTCGAAATTGATCTTGCAATCCCGGAAACTTAATGACCAAATTCAAAGATATTCCGTAGTATGCCACTCAAGAATTACTGATTATTTCTCTTAATGTTTTCCCATTTTATTTCGCATATTGTTCTTTTTAATTTTGTATGATTCTACAATTTTGTAGCGTTTTTTTTTTTTTTTTTTGGTATATGACAATTTTGTAGCGTTATGTTAGCTAAAAATTAAACAAAGCATTATTATTATTATTTTTTTTTTGGTAATATTCAACAATAGCAATTTGAAAGTAATCCAATGAATTAGAAAAATGTGATAATATCATTTAGGTTTGTTGCAACAAGGAGAAGAAGGGTACATTCGAACTCGGAAACGTACGTACTGTTAGAGGCAGGACAAGATGAGCAGTTCGTGTCGCGGGACGAACTCAAGGCTAAGCTCAGAGGGTGGCTAGAGAATTGGCCGGAGAAGTCTCTGCCACCAGACCTGGCTAGGTTCGATGACCTTGATGAAGCGTCGATTTCTTGGTTAAAGCTGTATGTGAACTTGAATTCATGGAGAAGTAGGTTCTGTTCAATGGTTACCAAGTTCGTCTTGAATAATAAATGTATTGTATTTTATAAGTACGTTTCTAGTTTTGTTTTGTTCAATTGCCGCTGAACGGACTTGGACCACGTTTTCATTTCTCTAAAATAGTGAGTTTTGCGGGTTGGACCATACAGGACTGTAGTTTTAACGGTCAGTATGCTTGCTATAAATATTTAATTAAAATCCAATTTAGATGGGAAATTTTCCGAAAATGCCATATTGGCATAAAACCTTACACGCAATGCCATAAGCGAGAACTTCTTTCAATAATGCCAAAAGTCAACTAAAACTTTGTCCATGCCATTGCTGAAGACGATTTTGCCCTTCTCGTAACATGGCGGGAATCAGTGTGTGTCTTGCCACTGGTGGCCAGACGAAATGACGTGAGGCGAGTGGCATTAAATGTGGACATAAGAAGGTTCGTAGGGTAAAGCGGTAGTGGTGGTTTAGAGTTTGGTGGTTTTAGTAGAGTGGTGGGTTGAGTTGTTGTGTTGTGTCTTTGTCAAACTCTGAATGTAATTGCGACGAAGACAAAAAAAAAACAAACCAGTGAGATAAACAGGGAAAAATCAAGGCGAAGAAGATGAATATGTTTACGGAAGTTGCCGTTTATGTTGGGTGATAAAGTGGACGATTTCGGTTATCTTCTGGTGGACGAATTGTGAAAAAATTATTGAGGAAACCATTGAGGTAAAAGTCTAATTTTTGTTAGTTGTTGTTGTGTTTTAATGTGTTTCAATCATAAAAACACCTGCATTTACTGATGAGATTTGCATTAACGATGGTGGTTGGACGGTGGTATATGGTATAAAAGTTGGTTCATTTGAAAAAAATCTCACCTTTATTAAAATGTCGCAGGTGATAGAGGAATGGAAGAAAGTATCTGCGTGATAATGGGCGATTGGACATGTACTGAAAATGGCGTTTGGAAATTTGTGTTAAAACAGGGTGTAATGGCGAGATGTGTCTCCATAGGCGAGAGAAAAGTTTCGCATCTCTAAAATCTGAAATTGTTAAGGCGTTTGGTGTCGACACCAAAAGAACGAGTATCAGCATAAGTTTCTGGTGCGAAGGAGAGACTACTGTATTCACGCAAACGAAAATGCCGCCAGTGCTAATTAACAGCGAAGCAGAGTTCGCATTGTATAAGTTGAAGGTAGCGCAGAATGGTGGACTGAACTTGTACATAACATTGAGAAAGTTAGTTGATGAAGAACACGAAGAACCCCAAAGTAACGATGACATTATAAGGTTGGAAGATGAAGAATTTGATTTGGATAGCTT
>CM022177.2:1532287-1553631 GCA_011420285.2 Erysimum cheiranthoides | reverse complement strand
CGATGGAGAATCTTATTTCGAAGATGCAACAGTGTTAGCTGTGGGAAGATGAATCGGTTCATTCTCGTAAGAAGGTTTAAAACGATGGACAACAATAGGGTGGACAATTTGGTTACGGTAGACAAAAACAGAATTTCAGTGGACACATCTTCGGCTCCGTAGACGAAGCAATAATGAGATGGGTGGACGAAAACAAATCTCAAAATGCGATGGACAACATCGTGGGTCTTTTCGTGTTACTACGGTGGACGAAAACCTAGCGGAATCAGCTGTGGACAAAATGCTGCGAAGTATTGCGATAGACAACCATAGGGGGACAATTTGGATACGGAAGACCAAAACAGATCTGCATCTGTAGAGGACGATGAAGCAACAGATGTGATATGGGAGCATATTCAGATGACAGTAGGGAGGACACGCTGATTACGATTTTGATGAATGGTCGGAGAAAATAAACAATGATTACCCACTTAATTGGGATCCTTACAAGTCACGGGAGTACCAGCAACGTCCAGCTCCTAAATAGTCTGGTTTTAGGGAAGCGGGTTATGGCGTTAGAACAAACATCAGGTACAGAAAATACGGAAGTTGAAGACGCAAGAAGGTGTAGTAGTTGGATAGGGGATGATGTCATGTGTGATGGTGGACCTGGAGATAAAAATGATCCTCTACTGTTGAACGATGCACAACCTTTTCTTGATAATTTCGGCGATGAACCAACATTAAATTGATCCTTACAAAAAGATAACTTTGTCACGATTATAAACATACCTCTTCAGAATTGATGTCCTCGGATTCCTGCTATGATACACCCCTTTTTCCTTTAAAATTCTCAGAACCTTGTCCACAACTTCATCTCATTTATGGACCTATCAGTGGACAACATCTGCTGTACCTTAAAGGTGTGTTCGTTAATTTCTATCAACCTCCCGCAGGAGCTCTTCAGCCTTTATACCATCAATCGTGTCACCACTATGATCTGCTTCAGAATGCTCTTTTTTGCTTTCTTTTTGCTGTTATCTTCACACTTCCTTTTTCTTTTTTGATGGTTTTGCCGCTGTGCGTTTCTTTGGTTTCTTGCCTTAGCAGAATACGTTGTTATCAGTGGCAAATGTGACACACCCCCCTAGTCATCTTTCTTGAAGATGTGTCCCTCTTTAAGTTTATTCAACATGTAGTCCACTCTCTCGTCCTCCTCCTCATTATCCCAGGAAAAGTCTTCACCTTCCATTTCCTCTTCGCTACGTAATATGTTCTCCACATGAAGCTACATAATCATACAATTATTTTAGTAAATGGACCCTTGCCAAGACTTAATGGATGACTTAATGGATAACTTTAAGATTTAATATTGAAGGCATACCTTCGGATCCATCTCTGTTTCAAGAATGTTAGAGTTGTGAAATTTCTTAAGCAGAGTCAGTTGAAGAACTGAACGGTCTGTGAAGGTTTGCTCATCATTTAAATCAGGTAAGTATGCTTCTAGCTGAGGAATGGCATGCAGAGCCAGAAGTTGGAAGGCGAGAGTGAAGCCATGAGTTGCTGTATGGGACTGTGTTAGTTTTTCTGCAAGTTTCGCTTCATTATCCACTTCCTTTCCCACTTTTACCATCTCTAAAGTCCTGCTGAATGATTTTCGTCCCCAGGGGTACCTAACAAACTCATCAAGATCCTTTACCATCTCTGCTACTTTCTTTGTTGCTTTCACACTGGATGAGTTACAAACTAATATACCCTCCACTATCACTATCAGAGCCAACCTAATCCTACGATCCCCTGTCATCTTATCCTTCGCTGCCTGCCTCTTATCAAGTTTCAACATGTTCACAATCTCTTGAATTGTGTAAGAATTCTTTGGCCCTATCAATGTTATAGTAGTATTTGACTACTTCACCTTCTTCTTCTTCAAAAGCTTGCATTTTGGCTATCACTTCTTTACTAGGGAATGGGCCACAATTGAGTCCTGTGATGATTGCAAATTCTCGCAGAGAGAACCGTATGGGATGTCCGCCAAAAACAAACCAAATCTCATTTCGCTTTCTAGTCACAAGACTCCTGCAAATAATCTGATGGACAAGTTTACCTGACAACGAGCTCTTTCGGATGGGTAGCTCAAACAAACCGCCAAAACAAGACGCTTTTAGCCATCCGAACTCTGGAGTTCCATCTAACACCTCCACAAGGTCTAACAAGTACTCTGGTCTTGAGTATGAGTTGATACGACCCTTCGCAGGATATCGATCAGTACTGAATAAACGCGGCGGAAGTAACGCCACATTCAGCGATTCATCAGATGCTTCGGATACGGTGGTTCCTTCCCTATTCTTCGTTCTGATTTTCACACAACAATTTCAGTTTCGAGCACCGACAATAAAAGAGAATCACAAACATAACTGTTGGACTTACCCGGCTTGTCCTCCATTCTGGTGGTCACCAGAAGTTGGATTTTCGGAGGTTACTTCACCATTATTACACCTGCGACCAGTTTTAGTTTTGATTGTTAATCGAATATGGCACCCACTGAAGAATTCGACATCGACGCAGGTGACTTACCCAATTTCGCCATTGTTTGCTTCACCGCTACCGGTCGCACCATTGGTTTCCTTGTTCCTCCTACAGAGATACATTTGGGTCTTTAACTTGCGAAACTTTTTACAAATCACAACGAAAACTGTTCAACAAACCTTGATTTCGATGATGATGCCATACTCTGCTTAACCTTTTAATCCGATTTCGTCAGTCACAGATTCCGTGTAGTATCACTCGTTTTGATGCAGAGCGTTTTTAGATTGAAGAGAAGTGTTGCTGATTTTCGAATTTCAAAATGGAAAAGCTTGTTCTGGAAGATGGAAGGTCCATCGGTTAAAGTTCATTGTGTTTCCCGAGTCAACTTTTCCATTTACTATTTTCTCACAAATTTTTAATCCTCTGCTGACCAAGGTTAGTTTTGTCTTTTTAACTCATGCTTTATGACCTTGTGTGGCACTATTGGAAAGACTTAGACATTTTGGCAGTCTGGAAAAGTCTCAGTTTCGCTTATGGCATTACGTGTAAATTTCTCTTATATATATTCTTTTTCGACAATTTATATATCCCTTAATTTTACATAATTAAAAAGATTTATTAGTGTATAAAAATTATAGTATTTACAAAAAAAGTAATATTGAAAATTATTTTAAATTTCAAAATTATTAACTAAAATTTTAAAGAACAGTTTTATTTTATATTATTTTAAAAATATAAAAATTAAGCTTGCTAACCGGTCGGCTAATCCGTTGAGTTTAAAAGCGTGGGAGGATGGGTTTGGATAATATCTTTACATGCATGCGGTCCTAGCTGATCAGTTAAATGGTCGATCCAAGTAAATTCTTGAATGAATCCTAAAGTGTTATAGCTGATATATCAGGAATCAAATGAATATATCCGGAATCGAACCGAAAATAAGATGTTTATGCAAGAGGTATTGCTCAATATAATATTTCGTAGGCTATATATGGAAGTTAACCCGCAGCACCTTCCATTTTACCGTCCGATCAAGTTTAAAAACATTGGTTTCTTGTGATATAGTCTACATACATTCTACAAAGAAGATCACTGGAAGAATAAAGAAAAATAAAGATTCGTCGGGCTCAAGGACTGGTGGTGAAGAAGAAGACAAAGAAGACGGTGGAAACGGTGATTACATCCGTGAGTTTAGAAAAAAGCGAAAGAAAAAAAAAGGGCTTCTTTAAAAAGAGGAATAAAAAGTTGGTTCTAAAAGCATCGGTGATTTGACCCAAAAAAAAAAAAAAAAAAGCATCGGTGATCTTATATTTCTAATTGGCTTACGTATTGTTGTTATTAAGGGGTTTGGCTAAGATTTTTTTTTTCATTTCGTTAATTGGGTTTTCTTCTAATGAAGGTATCCGAAGAATCATTTTCTATGAAATAATGATTATAGGGTTTTATGGTTTCTCACGGCCATGGGTTATTAAATTTAGAAGTTCTCAGCTTTTTTTTTATAGGTCTTTGATTTATTTTATGATGGGAAAGTTTGGTTATGGTTTTACTATTATTGGAGAGTTTTATAGAAATAGGAACGCTCATTTAAAGAAAAAAAAAGAAAAAGAAGGACGATTAGTTGTAGATCTTTTTTTTTTTTTTTTTTCTAACGTCAGTTGTAGATCTATCAAATTTGTGTCCACATGATGTTATTATTCTCTCTAAAAAAGATCGAAGACGAGCTGAATTTCAAATCAAAGATGTTTCAAGATTGAGTCTAACCGGTAATGTGGGAAGAGAGATCTCCGTTCATATCCCAACTATTTGTTGGTTATTGTCTCATTTATTCGGAAGAACATGTTGATTTGTTTTGTTCGTTTCAACATAATATCTACGATATATATGTTTTGTTTGATGATTGCATGCGTCGAAATATGTGCTTGCATCCCACACAAAAGTATTAAAAATAATGTTGAGAAAAAAATATGCATCTTGATTCTTGTGAACTAACTATTGTTGACTGTTAAAACTTTATTATTAAATGAAGCCAATGAAACACAAGCCAAAATATTCTAAGAATCTTATATTGAGATATGAAGAACTAAAGATCGACCAAGATCGACGGTCGAGATGAGAAGGTGAAGATATGGAAATTATGAAGATACTATTCTAGAAGATTGTTGACCTTTCTCCATTGTTTCTTTTCTTTCTTAATGTTGGAAGTTTATTGCTAGTAAGGGAAAAAAAAAAAAATTGTACTCGTCTCTTTTATGAGAGAGTTGGCCGAGGAAGATAATCAAAAGCAACGTGAGTGTTTTCTTAGTTGGAATAGAAGAAATCAACTATTTGGCTTTTATGGACAAGATTTATCTTTATGATCGATGAATACGATGATGTCGTATGGATGAATGCCTCCGACAAGTGGTGGTGATGAAACGATCGACTCCAACGATGCAGTGGAGTTGATGGTGATTTTTTTTATGGAAATCTAATTAGAGTTGTTGCTTAATCGAGCGCAATCTAAGAATTTGACCCTACAGCCGAGTATAAACGTCGATGATCCCACGACTGGGTATAACGTCGATAATTTAACGGCTAAGTGTTAGCCGCTTTGACCCCTACGATAGGGTATAAACGTTCGTTAATGATCGACGGCCGGATGTTACAGCCGCTTTGACCCCACGACCGGGTATAAACATCGATGATGACCTTACAGCCAGGTATATTGCCGTTATTTTGAAGATATGTCCAATTTCACACGTGTTACCACGAATGAGCTTGCGGGAGGGTATTAGAAAATTGATGAGATCGACCAACCGAATCAGATCGATGGAGATTCCGAACCGAAGTCGAGATTTGATAATGGAAAAAAATGCAGTGTTTGGAGTATACTAGAAAGATTGCGATAAGTCTAGTTAGAAGGATAAGTTTAATCTCATGGTGAGCTAAGACGTTAGTCTTATATAAATAAGTTCACGTTTATAAAAAAAATATCAGAGAGCTATGTATTATTTTCTCTTTACAGGGTGTATAATCATATTTCTGTATTTGAAAAGTGTTAAGTTTAAATAACATTTATTGTCGCCGACAAAAATAAACATTATTGTAAAATAAAAAAAATAACAGCGTGCCATACATATATAATATTATAAGTGATTAATTAAGTAACATTTAATTTACACAAAAGTCGGGGTAAACTCTACCAGGTCTGTTAGTGAATTAGATTAAACTTATGTTCGAATGTAAATGTAAAGTTGGCCGTTGTTACTTATTTGTGGACATGTTAATAAGAGTAGGTGTTAATATGTAGTATAATTTAAAAGTGGTCCAGTGGTTAAAAGATTTATTAATGCTTTTTTTTAGAGCTCTTCTGTTTATAATTTCAATCATTTTCGGCTATCCGTATACGTTTTTTAATAAAAAAAAAAAATTTAAGATTTTTATGAGTTTTGGAAAATTTGTTTGGGTTTTGATATGGGATTCCCTTGATTTAGAAAAAAAAAAAAAGTATGTTAAGCCTAGAGAATTGTTTGGTCGGTAGTCAACTAGATTTTGAGTTTGAGTCTAGGCAACATAAAAACAAATATTTTCTCTTTTCTGACATATAAAAGAAACCTTACGGAAACTTTCTTTATTTTTACATGAATCAATGAGCTTGTCTCCCCCGTATGTTGTCGAAAATTTCTGAGACTTACAGTCGAGGGTTAATGCTCGATCTGGGACGTTTTGATAGAGGTATTTGATCCTAAAATTGGACAGTGAGCAGTGGCGGACCCGCTGAGAAGAAAGGAGGCCACGGTTAAATGTAAAAATATATTTTAGTGCATGTAAAATATTTAAATATCTACAACATAGTTTTTTTTTTTTATTCGGTTGATCCGATCAGTTTCGGTAAAAACACAGTAGATTTTTTTTGAAAAACCAATACACATTTTATTCCGAATTTGGAATGATTTATGACTAATGACAAGGATACATCGTCCATTAGTGATAACACTCATTTTTTCTCAAGTTCTATTCTTACTACCTACTTACAATTGACATATATAATATTTTTGCTTCTTGTTTATATATCATATTCTCTTATTTTCTTAAAAATCATAACTTTTTTGGAGGTTTAGCACATTAATATTTTTGTTTGAGTAGTATAAAATATGATAAATTTATACTTTCTCCGTTTTCGAATAGTTGTCGTTTTAGAGAATTTTTTTGTTTTAATTAGTTGTTGTTTTCACTTTTCAATGCAAAATTTATTACTTTTTTATTTTTTCTTTTTATTTTTATTATGCAACTTGATTTTGTTTAAGTAGATAATTAATGATATTTTTCTATTGAAAAACTAACAAAATTAATAGGTTCTTAATCTGTTTGCATATAGTTAAAACGACAACTATACAAACCAGATGGAATATATCTTAAGAAAAATGTTTAGTGTTAATGTAACAATGTACCATGTATAATGTTTATTATAGTTATTGAGTAACAACATTTTACTACACAAAAGTTGGGGCCTTGGGGGTAACGCTAAGGGCATCTCCAACTCATCTCTATATTTGTCTCTATTTATAGAGGCAAATATAGCAATCTTTATTTTAAAGGTAAATATGCTCCAACTCACCTCTATATTTGCCTCTAAAATAGAGATTGCTATATTTGCCTCTATTTATAGAGGAAAAAATAGAGTTCCTCTATTTTATAGAGTAAAAAATAGAGATCTCTATTTTAGAGGTGGAATAAAGTGGGTTGGAGTAAAACTCACCTCTATTATAGAGTTTTTCTATTTTAGAAGCAAAAATAGGGAAAACCATTGGAGATGTCTAACAACAGGTTTGTTAGTGAAGTAAATTAAACTTCTGTTCGAATGTAAATGTAAGTTGGCCGTTGTTACTTATTTCTGGACATGTTTCTAAGTCATGTCAAAACTTTTTTCTTATAACATTTTAAAAAAAAAAAAACTAATTTTAATACACGTTAAATAGCGTTTGGAAGATATTCTGGACCAAGAGAAAAATTAAATGTTATTTATTGGTGGTTCTACTTTTTTTTTGTCTTCAAGTCTTCAAAAATAGGAAACGTGTAAATTGTCAGAAAACTTGTGTGGTCATTTCAAAAGAAAGGACCAAAAAAAAATAAAAAAAATACAAGATCGTAATTAATGAGATATTTACAAAAACAAGAAAAAAATAACGAAGTTGGGTAGTTGCATTGCATTTTGACTTAAATTCTATTCAAAATGGTCCCAGTCCTAACATAACACTCATTTCTATTTATAGTTTAGTTTCTTCAATATCACAAAAAAAATCTCGAATAACAAGATTAAATCAATATTTAGAGATTTAAACACTTAAATAACTCCTAATTTTCTTGGAGAAAGCTTCAAGAAGCCTTGAGATTAACACTACAAGCATTGAGAGCTCAAGAGAGATAGAGAGAGAGATGATAGGTAGCTTAAATATGATCTCTCCACCACCTCCGGGGACAAGATTCCGGCAACGAGTAACGGCTAACGGAGATGGGTTTCCGGCATTTCTTCCGAAGGAGATAGAGAACATAAGAGATCCATTTGCAAGAGCTTTGGCTCAAAGAATTGTACGACTTCCTGTTCCTCTTCAGGTTCTTCCTCTCTTCTCTCTTTCTCTGTTCCATTGGCTAAAACACACCAAATTTTGTTTTTAAGTTCTTGAAATTTCTTGAAATTTTATAATCTTTTGAAAGAAAACCAAAATCTGTGTTTCAGGTGGGAGACTTTAGAGGCAGTGTAATGAGTAGTTGTATCAAACCACTTGTTCAATTACAAGACAAAAGTCCTGTTGTTCTTCTTCACTGTTTCGACAGGTTTTTTATTTTTATTTTTTTACTGACAACATAATTAATGAACTCTGTTACCAAAAAAAAACATAAGTTATGAACTCACTGTGGATTTGAATTTTACTGAGATTTTATTTTGGTTTTGTTGTTGCTTTTTTTTAACTTAGTTCGTGTTTAGAATGGAGACGCACGTATCCTCTGCTTGAACAAGCTAGTCTTGAGACTTGGGCTGTTGATGTTCTTGGTTGGGGATTCTCAGATCTTCGTAAGATTTACATTTTAGATAAATTAATCAAGAACTCTTGAGAAATCATATCGTTTTTAGTTGTGTTAATTTATTATTTTATAAATTCAAGAACTCACTAATTTTAATGACATTGTAGAGAAACTTCCACCATGTGATGCAGCATCTAAGCGACATCATCTCTTCGAGGTCAGTACTATTCGTAACTATAGATATAACTACAAGAAAACAAGTGAAATAACGACGAAAAACTCTGTCACCAAATGAATGAAATCAGTCGTTAAATCATTTTCTTCTTGGGACAGCTAAACTGTACACTAAATTGACGATTATCGACGAATACAAATTTGTTGTCACTTCGTCGCTAAATATAAAGTTGTGACTAATTTAGCATGGATGTTATGTATAGTCATGTCTTGAATTTCCCAATGAATTTTTGTCATATTTGGTTGGTTGGTAGTTGGTAACTAATAACAACTGATATAATAACAAATTAGCGACTAGCTATAAACTTGGTCTATACAAAATATCTAAGGCATAGTTTATCGGTTGGTATGCGATTGTTAATTGAGTGAACGGAAAAATCCTCAGTAGCTATATTAGCCTAATTCTAGTCTAATATATAATCAGTGTTATTGTTATATCCGGTATGGATTTTAACTTTATTAATTCTTTGTTCTTTGATTTGAATTTCAGCTTTGGAAAACATATATTAAACGACCAATGATTTTAGTTGGACCAAGCTTAGGTGCAACTGTAGCTGTTGATTTCACTGCTACTTATCCCGAAGCTGTAAATTTCCGATTTGTGACAATCAAACTCTTTTGTATTAAACCCGTCTCAATAGCTCACTCACTAAATCTGATTATTTCCGCGCTTTTCAGGTTGATAAGTTGGTTCTTATTAACGCCAATGCGTATTCAGAAGGGACCGGTCGACTTAAAGAGTTACCAAAAGCCATTGCTTACGCTGGGGTTTGTCCAAAAACTCTTATTATAGTCAATAGCTAATGTTTGTATTAATATTGTTGTTGTTCTTTCAGGTTAAGTTGTTGAAGTCATTCCCTCTTCGCCTTCTGGCCAACGTGTTAGCCTTTTGTTCCTCACCCTTATCTGAGAACATAGATTGGACTAATGTAAGATCAAGTGTCCCTTTCTTTTATTTTTATGTATCAAGTGATTTATAATAAATCTGCATTTGTGTAGATTGGCCGGTTACATTGTCAAATGCCGTGGTGGGAGGATGCTATGGTCGATTTTATGATTAGCGGAGGCTATAACGTTGCGTCACACATCAAACTCGTAATAAAAATACTTCACATACTTATTCAATGTAACGAAAAGCCGAATTAGCATATATATTTTCTGATTTTTTTTTTATGTTTTGGATGTAACATGTGCACAGATCGACCATAAGACGCTCGTCGTATGCAGTGAGAACGATCAGATTGTTAGCAACCAACTCTCAGTTGTAAGTTTCATTTAACTGAAACATCAAAAGAATTAGTTAAAAGTTTCTTAATGCCGTCAACAAAATGCAGAAATTGTTGTGTGAGCTAGCAAATGCGGTTTTCCGGGAAGTACCAGATTCCGGTCATCTTCCACATGTTGAGAACCCTAAACACATTGTGAAGCTGATATCGGATTTCGCCACTGGAAAGCTCAATTAATTCCATATACTTTTACTCTGCTTCAAGCTCATCGAGTGGGTACAGAGGAAGGAAATAGATTAGTTTAGCTTGATGAGCCTTGGGATGGCTATATATATATATATGTATTTGTTTTATTAAAAAAGGAAGCTATAGAAACATCTCTTTATTATTGTTGTAAGCTATATTATTAGTGTATTCATTTGAATTCAAGATTGTAGGAGGATGTGGATGCAAGATCCGCTAAGGTAATTTTCTTCAAGAAAAAGGAATGAAAAAATCGGGGTCGTAAGCTTCTAAACAGCACAAAACCAAACTCAAATAGATGATTCTAAATAATGTATACAACTACAAATGTAGTGAACTGAAGACAATTATTTGCTCTCTAAAATGCTCTAGTCGGAAAAAGATATACATTCTGATGCTTCTCTTCTATTTTATAAGTGTCCTTATTGTTATGCAAGCTACGCTACAATTGCTGTCGAAAGACTTTACGGTCAAAGGTTAATGCTCGATCTCGGACGTTTTGACAGGGGTATTTGAATCTATTGTAATTGGGATTGATGTGGTAAAGGGTCATCAAGTTTGATACGGCTCATTGATAAGCATGTGCGCAACCGGTTTAGTACGATTCGTGAAACCGGCAAGTTTGAAGAAGGCCTCCGCTATTGGATCTACACAAGAAACTTTTAATTTGTAGTTTGGATTAATCTCTAAAATTGTCGGAAACAATACTCAAACTCTTGTAACAGTCATTGCAAAAAAAATTTGTGGTGAATAAATTTTACATTTATACAAAAAAAATAAATAAAAAGTCATCAAGTAGTGAACCAATTTGTTGGACCGTAATTGGGCCCTAAAAACCAAGGTTATTGTTTGGACAATACGGGTTTCGTTGGGCTGGGCTCAGGTGTGAGTATATATTTTTTTTAAGGATATGGAAACACAATTACAGTTATACACGCAAAACGGAAATAACTTTTTGTTTACGTTGTCGTTGCCAATTCTAGAGTGATGTAGAAACTATTTCATTAGCTTTTTTCACATTAATTGTATATATGAAGCTTCTCCTTTTTAAAAGTTCTATACGAATTTTAAAACCAGTTCCTGATGATATTACGAAAGACCTTTGTCCTTTTCCCACTTGATTTGGAATTACATTACTTAAAAACTTTTTAGGCTTATTAATAGTCAAATATTTAAAAATAGAAATACTGTTAATATTTAAAACTAAGTACATTGAGTAACAAAATTACCAAAGTAAACCACAATCCTGTTATGAACATTAATTGGAAACTTTTGGCTATATAATTTTTTTTTTTTGCTAAATTGTAAATATCATTAGATGAAATGTAAGGTGTTACAGAGTAAGACCTAAAAGAAGCTTACTTGCCAAAAAGAAAGAAAAAACAAGTGAACTTTTAATAAAAACACATTCTCAATTCCAGGAAAGCTATAGATCCTCTAGTGTAGCCACATACCCATAAGTTTCCTGAATTTCTTTTGCTTCCTCCTTGCTGTGATGGTGTTAATAATTTGCCGGTTGATGTCTTTGAAGAGAATCAATGGCGGCAACACCGGTTGGTTGTGTACGAAGTTGTTCCTTTGTCTCCAAACATTATAAACCAGAGTATGAATGATAATAAGTCTTAACGTCTTTGGAGATGTTCTATGGTTTGTCCTTGCCCATGTTATCATCGAGTTCCAGCAGTCAAAAAATCTTGCAGGAAGTTGAAGTCTGCAGAAAATTGAATTCCATAGAACCTAAGAGTAGCTGCACTGTAGGAACAGATGGTCTCTTGTTTCCTCAAGGCTATTACAGAGACAGCAAGAAATAGGGACTTGCATTCCCCAAGTAGCTAGTCTGGACCTGGTGGGTAACCTGTCCAAATTAGTAATCCACAAGTGAAAAGCATGTTTAGGTGTTGCGCCTTTGTACCACACTAGATCTGCCCAGTCTTTTTCTGTGTCTCTTTCTCTGATAATTTCCCAAGTTTTGCTAGAAGAAAAACCTGAACATGGCTTGTTTTCATAATACCAGTCATAAGAATCCTCCTCAACAGATGGACCTGGTAGGTGGATCGTAGATAAGAAGATGTGAAGATCCAAAGCCTGATCCGATCTTGGCGAAGCCAAGCTCCACCCCTCTCTAGTACAAGCCTCTGCCACCCTTGCATTTATCGGAATTCTTAGTTCTCTAGGACCATCCTCGCCAATATGATTTAGTAACGGGCCTAAAGAGGTCCAATTATCAAACCAGAACCAAGCCTTCTTACCATTACCTATGCGGCACCTTATGAATCTCTCTGCTAAGTGTCTAAGCTTGAGTAAGCTTTTCCATAGCCAAGAATCACTAGTTTTGAGCTTTAAGTCCCAGAAACTTTCAGTCTCAAGCTTGTGATGGCGATTGTGCCAAGCTACCCATAAAGAGCCACTACCCGAGAACAGCAACCAGATGAGCCTGAGGCAAAGAGTGGTGTTCCAAGTACTGATTCTTCTTAAGCCTAATCCTCCTTCGCTTTTAGGCAAGCAAACAGCTGACCAAGAGACTTTTGCATAGCTTTTGTCATCAATTTGACCAGACCACAGAAACCTTGAGCATAGAGATTCCAGCTTCTTAATACAACCCTTAGGAAGCATGAAGGTAGAGATCCAGAAGTTAATAGTCCCATAAATCACAGAGGTCAGTAATTGAAGTCTCCCTGCATAAGAGAGAGATTTAACTGCCCAAGCTCTGAATTTGTTTGTGATCTTTTCCAGCAATGGAGCATACTCACTTATCTTTAACTTTCTTGACATAAGAGGAAGGCCCAAGTATCTAACAGGAAGCTTACCCACTGGAAAACCATACTCAGCAATTACTCCTTCTTCACTATGTGTCAAGCCTGCATAGTACAATGTGGTTTTATCTCTGTTCATAGTAAGACCTGACCAGCCTGCAAAATCATCCAAAGTCTCATAGATGCCATGAAGTGAAGAGCTGCCACCATCAAAGAAGACCATGACATCATCTGCAAACATAAGGTGAGAGATTTCCAGCTCTGATGTTTTCGGGTGGTAAGAGATGTAACCTGATCCGAATCTTGAAGTCATTAACTTGGAGAAGACTTCCATTACCAGGACAAACAGATAAGGAGACAGTGGGTCACCTTGTCTGAGACCTCCTGTGCTTTTGAAGAACCCATCAGAGAGACCATTAACTGAGATAGAGAACGAGGGAGTGCACATACATTCTTTGATCCAACCGATAAACTTCTCTGGAATGCCCAAGGCTGTGAGTGCTGCAATGACAAAATCCCATCTGACTGAATCGAAAGCTTTCCTTAAATCTACTTTCAGCATTCCCCTTGGAGCTATATGTTTTCTATTGTATCCTTGGACAATTTCGGATGCCAATAGCACATTCTCTGAAAGAAGCCTCCCTGACATAAAAGCCGATTGGGAGTGGGAGATTACTGAGGGAAGGAGCGATTTAAGTCTCGAGGCCAAAAGTTTTGAGATGACTTTGTATATGGTATTTAAGCAAGATATTGGTCTGAACTCAGAAACCTTTGAAGCATTCTGGATCTTTGGTATTAAAACCAGGTTTGTGGCATTCCACTGCTTTAGTAAAGAACCTGAGGAGAAGAATTCTCTAACTGCTGAAGTTACCTCTGAACCAACAACACTCCAACAACTGATGAAGAATTCTGCTGAGTAACCATCCGGACCACTAGTTTTGTTTCTTGGCAATGTAAAGAAAGCTTCCTTGATTTCTTCATGGGAGAAAGGACTGTCAAACTGCTGCTTCTGAGTCTCAGAACATTGGTAATTAAGGAGCAAAGTGATGTCTTCTTGGATAAAAAGAGGATCCGAGATAGGCTTACTTAGCAAGTCTTTGAAGAAGTCCACACAAAGCATATGAATGCCTATTAAAGAAAGAAAAGAAGAATAAAACCAAATCCTATTAAGAAAGAACCATTTCCACGTGGTTATCTCCTTCCTTCGAATATATAATAAACCTCTCAAAATCCATCGTACGTTGCCATATGGTATTTGTACAAGTCACAATGGAGGCAATCACATGCTTGGACTGCAAGAAACAAACAGATACAGTGATCGATTATCAATCTGGGGATACAATCTGCACAGAATGTGGTCTCATCCTCGACTCCCACTACATTATCGACTCTTGTGACCGATATATCTCGTACATGACCCCTCCCATCAGGACCAAACTCAAGGTAGACACAAACATTCTTAAGAACCCTAACCCTAATCCTATAGACAAAGCCATCTCCCCAAGCTGCAGGTTCTCATCACCATCTTGCTCTAATCGTAAAGCTCTGCTAGAAGGCCATCACACGAGGTTGACGAGGAGCTAGGTTTCCTGAAAAAAAGGCCAATTTGATTGCCAGTTAATTAGTCGTTTCTTTATTAATGATTGTTTGTATATTTATTTGGGATTTCTTTAGTTAGTTGCCTGTGAGATTTGATTGTCTTGCAGCTTGCTTGAGAAAGATGTCTGATTATGAAAGCAGCGTCACTCACCGATATTTGAAGCCTCTTGAAGGTGACTCAGAAAATTTAACTGTTTAAGAATTAATTTGTTTTTGAGCTGTGTTAACTTTATTTCTACTGCAAATTGGGGCTTACAAATCTTAAAATTCAATATATTGTTCTGCAGACATCTCAGTGGCTATAGAAGTCGTGGAGCTGAGGATCAGCAAACCCGGCCGGCCGGTTAGCGAAAACTTACCTTGCATCTTAAAAGGGAGAAGTCATTTCCTAATCTCATATGATTTAGGAGCTCTCTTACCTCTTATTTTCTTATCTAAAAATTGATGTATTTCATAAAAAATATAGCAAATAAGATTTGTTGTATAGTTGATAAATTATGTCTAACATTAAAAAATCACGACATATGTCAATCAATTTATAATTAAAACTAATTTAAAGCCAAAATTGAAAAGAAAAAAGAAAAATAAATAAATCACTCACGCATAATATTTTTTGAAAATCACCTGACTAATTTTATAGTGATCAGTAAATCCTAAAGAGATTTTTTTACAAACCTCAGTATAGAGAGAGAGCGATTGAATTGAAATCCAAGTAATCAAGTGGACCACAAGATTGTTTGTAGACAAGAAAAGTAATCAACTCGAAATTGTAACGAGTTTACATTTTTTACCCTAAAATTGAGACATTGTGCCATCAAGCTTGGGTTAAGAAAATTTCAATGTGGTGTTCCATACATTAATCTTTTCTAAGAAATAAAGTAAAGATGGACACATGAAAAAAAGGAAAAAGCACCATGCGCATTGTATTATAATGGGATAGCCTATGTTTTTTTTTAATTTATATTGAGGAATTTTAAATTAAAATGAAAGTTTTAAAGAGATATGTCATTTTTCGATCAAAAGAAATAAAAGAGAGAGCTCACATGGTAGAGTTAAGCAAAGGGACTAACAAGTCACAATCATCGTGACCATGAATTACATACATGATACCTATATATGCATGTACACATATACACATATACTGATATACATATATAGCTATGTACTATACATGAGTGTTACAAAATAAAATGTAGTTATCAGATACGTATATAATAGTATAAATGTGTAAATGTTTGGCATCCTAAAGCGACAAAAGACCCATCATATATGTACCGTGTACGTGTCTCTTATTTCCTTACTCTTATTTCCTTACTCTTATGACCACTTTCTATCTTAAGTTTGTAGTTTAAAACTTCTATAGAATATCTTTTGTTATTTTTCATTTTAAGGTTTTTTTCTCCAGTTGCTAAAATTATATAAGATAATAATTAATTTTTGTGACAAAAAAAAAAAAAATCAATTTTAAAAGGACAGATCGAAGAAGGAATGATGTTCTAGAATCTAGACTACATGATTTAAAATTCAAACTTATTAAGTTATCAATCACTAATTAAAAGCATCCACCAAAAGAAAAACAAGACTCCTTAATTTTGTGAAGACGTCCATAATACATCATCCATATAAATTGACAAATCCCAATATTTGTTTGACATTTTCTAAGACCAAAATACTATTCTTTTTTTTTTTTTGGTGGAAGACCAAAATACTATTCTTTTTTTTTTTTTTTTTTTGTTAAAGCCAAAATACTATTCTTAATTGTGTAGTTCTACACTCTTTATTTTTACAATTTAAGTCATGTGTTGTTTTGTTGTACAACAAAAAAAAATCATATTCATTTTGTTATTGTTGGTCGTTGATAACTAACAACAATAAAATGTGTCGGTATTTGGTTATGAACTAACACTAAATATGCATTATGGACTTATGGTGACCGATTTCATTTCTTCTTTCGTCAAAATCAAACATTATACATCATGGACTACCTAAAACCATAAAGGATCATAATACGTAATACATTAAAAAAAGCTGGATTTAATTAAAAATAAAAAAGAAGCAAAATCATAATAAAATATGAACATTATAAAACAAAATTATCTTCGGACTGATGATCAGATGATCCATAGATCTCGATTAGCTTTTGTAACACCACGACTTGTGTCCTAAGCTGTACGATGTAATCTGCAGTTTCTTGAAACAGCTGTTCCGTCTCTCCACTACCAGAATCTTTCTCCACGTCAGCTTCTTGATGACTTTGCTCCGTCGTCGTTGACGGTGGAAGAAGACTCTTAAGCGCCTGAAGCTTCTCTGAGAACTTTTCTACGCCACGTGATGACACATTCGGTGTTCTGCTTCCGAGTTTCTTGATTCTTCCTCTTCCTTCTTTGGATCTTTGAGTCTTTAAGATTCTCATCGCCAAGAAGAAGAAGAAAGGATTATATTTTTCTTTTCTTTATTTTTTCTTTGAATTGAGAAAGAGAGAGGATCGTGGTTTATGTACGATTGGAGTTTTGTTTATGACCCTGGAGTTGTAAGTTTATTACGATAGTGCCACTAGAGGTGGTTTCATTCCTTTGTTTGTCGTTTTGTACTTTTTGTTGGACCCTTTAATGGTTTTCAAGTAAAATAAAATATCTCGATAATATCTTATTATCACGTGCTCCTTGCCAAATATCTCTCAGGCGAATAATCGTTAAACTATTTCATTTTCATTCAGAATTCTCAAAAATCGACCAAACAAATATCTACCATAACATATTGTTTAATCGTTTGTGTTGTTGTCGAAGTATTTCCATAATAATCAAAATGATCATAATGAAGATTTTAACACACCAAAAAAAAAAAAAGTTATGAGAGTTTTCAACCGTTAACTCTGATAGTAATGGGTACTAAACAAAATGTATGATATTTTCTTATATTACAACAACAAAAAATTGATAGTTTCTTGTGTTGCACTTTTTCCCAAAAATGATAAATTGCTATTTTATTGAATAAACTGTGAAAGTCCAAAGAAATTTTAATTTCAATACTCACACTCAATTATGATTTTGTTACAAATGTTAGTTTTTGGCTGTTATTTTAAGAACAAGCCTTAAAACATTAGTTTCCAGATTAAGGGTATATCCGTAATTTTGGTAGATATGGAGAAACCGGTTAAGTAGCAAAGAGAGAAGTGGGCGAAGAGTGCGCATATGACAGTAAAAGCCTGAGCCATCTGTGACGGCACATGATCAAATTGTTAGGCAATATCATTTTCTTTCTTTTCCAATTTTGCCCCTTCCACAAGTTTATCCATAATCTATTTATTAACATATTTTACTTATCTATGATACGTACGAAAGATGTTTACAACTTTTCTAATCAAATGTGTTACTTTCATTTGACCAAAATAAATGTTTTCGTTTGATTTCTTTGTTGGACCCCTTTTGTCACGGTTGGACCCTTTTATTTTTTTTAAACTTTGTTTTTTTCTCTCGTTAATTTAACATGGGTGTTAACTCTTGTCTTTTTTCATTATATGAAATGACAAAATATCTTTAGAAGAAAAACCAAAAAAAAAAGTATATCTTAATTCAATGCTTCAAAAAGATATTTTGAATTTGATATTTTATTTTATTATTATCCTCAATACGTACGTGTACATATTTTAGTTTTTTCGTACTACTTATTGTACATACATATAATTTAAGTGAAAACAATAGTGACAAAAATTACATTTCAAATGGCAAAGCAATCACTTAAGAGAAAGAGACTATAATATGTAGCAATTGACGCTAAACTAGTGTTGTATATAGGTGGACACACCATAGACCCGAATTATTATCTTCTGGTTTGGTTTGGAAGAGAGATTAGTTATCTTTTATTTAGTTTCAATATGGACTAGAAATTACACCGTTATACGATTATTAGTCTTTTACATCAAACCCTCTACTATTAAAATACCAAAATCAAGCGATAGGCTGCTTAAATTATGAAATTAGGAAGAAGAAAAAAACTATGGAAGGGCATTGCATGTGAGCCAGCAAAACCTCATTGGACTAAGGAAAAAAAAAAAGGATTTGAAATACGAGAACCAGGAAATTGAACCGAAACCGGTTTGGTTGAAGGGAGAGAAAGAAAAGCGCATGTGAAGGCACATGGGAGAAGGAGACAGAGAAGGAAGGCATGGAAGTGAACAGAGAGCATGTTCTGTATATTCCCTGCATGCACATAACTTCCTTTTTTATGTAATCCTAAAAAAATAAGTTTATATATAATATTTGTTTAAATATATAATATTGTTTTGCTAAATAAGATTATATACAATATGTAACATGGTTTTCTAGAATTTATCAAAAAAACATGGTTTTCTAGATTTGATTAATTTAGTAACCAAAAGGGAAGGGGAGCTTCTTTTTATAATTTCGATTTGGTGCACATGGTTTACTATCTATATTTCAGGTTAATAGCATGTGTTTAGCTGTTCCTCCACGTGATTGATTTGTGCAATTGTGTACACTGATTAGCAATTTCAACTTTAACAATTATTATCTTATAATACTAAATAAGAGTAATGCAATGTTTCTAATATTAGTCTTCTCGTCACATAATAATATAATAATATATGTAGATGATTTAGTTGATCATTTTAAAACCAAAATAAATGTCATAGCTCAACGTGCTCGTACATGTTTTACATCTGTACTTGAATTAGAGTGTCGAACAATTGGTAATAAACATTTTGTTCTTAGAAGTAGATAAGTTTTGTTGATTTAAAAAGCCAACTATACTGAACCATATTAGCTAGATTTGTTTATAAGGAGTAATGCAATGTTTCTAATATTAGTCTTCTCGTCACATAATAATATAATAATACATGTAGATGATTTAGTTGATAATTTTAAAACCAAATAAATGTCATAGCTCAACGTGCTCGTACATGTTTTACATCTGTACTTGAATTAGAGTGTCGAACAATTGGTAATAAACATTTTGTTCTTAGAAGTAGATAAGTTTTGTTAATTTAAAAAGCCAACTATACTGAACCATATTAGCTAGATTTGTTTCTAAATTTAATTCTTTGTATCTTCAACTATAATACCGAATTATAGATGTATATATATATATATATATATATATACATCTATATATATGTATGTGTGTGTTTGTGTGTGTGTGTTTATAAGGAGTTGAGAGAACAAAAGGTTTTGAGTTTGTTTTGTTTGTTTTGATGACAGTGGAAGTGAGGGCCAACTATGATATAGAGCAGGGACAATCTTTTCTTTCTTTTTTTTTCTTGGGTCAACTAGTCCCTCTTCCCCGCAACTTTGCTGTTGCCGCGCCTTTTCGGTCCCTTTGTGTTCCTTGGTGCTTACCTTATTGTGTACTTCCCTCAATTACCAGTTCGCTTCTGGGACTCGGAAGTGCCTATATTTTTAGTGTCTCCGCACCCTCCTTGTTTCCCTTTTAACCTGCACTAGCAGCACCTGCATATCTCATTGCCCACGTGACCTAAAACACTTTTTTTTTTTTTTTTTTTGGGCAAACGTGAAATCAATTAAGACGTTTTGGACACTAGTCTACCAAATATATGTTATGTGTGAGGTGGTGGTATACATGCATGAATTTTACTTATAGTAATATGCTTTCTTCAGTTTAATACTATCATGTAATGAAATCTCAAATCAACACTATAGTAAAACCAGTTTGAAAGTGCGAGTGAGGCAAATAAAAGTGCAGAAAAAAACAAGACACGAAGTTTGTTAACGAGGTTCGGTTTTTCCTACTCCCCGGGACCAAGTCCAGATTTCGATTCCACTAGAACAAGAAAGCAAATACAACATATTCGCAAACGCGTAAATCAAGCACAACCCTCTTAATTCACCGCTCCGTTCATACCATGAAATCTTAAGGATAAATCTCTACCCTTAACTAAACTCCCATGAGTCTAGATTCAACCAAGATAACCTAATCCTGGGCTAAACTCCCCCTGAGCCTAGACTTCAATTCCAACACGTATGTCAACACAAACGCACAAATAAGCTTGATCACACAAGCACAAACCGCGATACTTCGTCGCACAAACTTTGAAGGAGCTCTCTAAGATTTTTCTTTATGCACCAGCTTCCTTACTTCTCTTGGACGTGCCCAACACCTCCTTATATAGCCACCATGATTTCCTAATCACATAAGAGAAAGTTTTCCAAATTCCATAAGGAAAAGTTAATTTCCTTTTCAATCTTTTCCTTTTTCTTGTTAAACTTCAATTTCTCCAAGTCTTCCAAATCTCTTCATAAGTCCTTTTTCCTTTATGATTCATCCAAAACGTGCTCTTATTTTGTCTTCTCAAATCTTCCAGAAACTTCTCACGTACATAAAACATCAGCATCCTGTAGCACTTCCTGTAGTACTTCTGCAGTGGTACAGCAAGTACTTCAACAGCTGAAACACAACAAGTTTCTCTAAAACTCGTCACCATAACATCAACAATCTCCCCCTTGGTGATTGAGTTTCAGAACCAAAGAACATATTCTCATCATGCTTTCAATTTCCTTCATTCTCCCCTTCGCCGTAATCCTTCATGATTGGAATCTCGAACCAATCTCAAACAATTCAGAATTTTTTGTTCCACGTTCTTTCACAAATACTGTCTCTGCTGTAGTTGTTGATGCAGTTTCTGTCATAGTTACAGTTCTTGTTGCAGTTCCTGATGTAGACGTGAATTCTTTATTTGAACTCATCACACACGTTTCATCTTCAACTCTATCTTACTTCCTGAACTATCTTTTTATCCTCACCCTTGATC
>CM022177.2:1502448-1532187 GCA_011420285.2 Erysimum cheiranthoides | reverse complement strand
AGTTATGAGAGTTTTCAACCGTTAACTCTGATAGTAATGGGTACTAAACAAAATGTATGATATTGTTTCTTATTTCAACAACAAAAATTGATTGTTTCCTTGTGTTGCCTTTCCCCCTGCTACTTGCTATTTTATTGATAAACTGTGCAAAGTCCAAGAATTTTTTTCAATACTCCCCTCATTATGACTTTTGTTACAAATGGTAGTTTTTGGCTGTTATTTTCCGCAAGCCTTCATTAGTTTCCAGATTAGGGTATATCCGTCTTTTGGTCATCTGCGAAACCGTTCAGTAGCAAAGCGAGAGTGGGGAAGAGTGCCATGACAGTCAAAGCCTGAGCCATCTGTGACGGCACATGATCAAATGTTAGGCAATATCATTTTCTTTCTTTTCCAATTTTGCCCCTTCCACAAGTTTATCCATAATCTATTTATTAACATATTTTACTTATCTATGATACGTACGAAATGTTTACAACTTTTCTAATCAAATGTGTTACTTTCATTTGACCAAAATAAATGTTTTCGTTTGATTTCTTTGTTGGACCCCTTTTGTCACGGTTGGACCCTTTTATTTTTTTAAACTTTGTTTTTTTCTCTCGTTAATTTAACATGGGTGTTAACTCTTGTCTTTTTTCATTATATGAAATGACAAAATATCTTTAGAAGAAAAACCAAAAAAAAAATATCTTAATTCAATGCTTCAAAAAGATATTTTGAATTTGATATTTTATTTTATTATATCCTCAATACGTACGTGTACATATTTTAGTTTTTTCGTACTACTTATTGTACATACATATAATTTAAGTGAAAACAATAGTGACAAAAATTACATTTCAAATGGCAAAGCAATCACTTAAGAGAAAGAGACTATAATATGTAGCAATTGACGCTAAACTAGTGTTGTATATAGGTGGACACACCATAGACCCGAATTATTATCTTCTGGTTTGGTTTGGAAGAGAGATTAGTTATCTTTTATTTAGTTTCAATATGGACTAGAAATTACACCGTTATACGATTATTAGTCTTTTACATCAAACCCTCTACTATTAAAATACCAAAATCAAGCGATAGGCTGCTTAAATTATGAAATTAGGAAGAAGAAAAAAACTATGGAAGGGCATTGCATGTGAGCCAGCAAAACCTCATTGGACTAAGGAAAAAAAAAAAGGATTTGAAATACGAGAACCAGGAAATTGAACCGAAACCGGTTTGGTTGAAGGGAGAGAAAGAAAAGCGCATGTGAAGGCACATGGGAGAAGGAGACAGAGAAGGAAGGCATGGAAGTGAACAGAGAGCATGTTCTGTATATTCCCTGCATGCACATAACTTCCTTTTTTATGTAATCCTAAAAAAATAAGTTTATATATAATATTTGTTTAAATATATAATATTGTTTTGCTAAATAAGATTATATACAATATGTAACATGGTTTTCTAGAATTTATCAAAAAAACATGGTTTTCTAGATTTGATTAATTTAGTAACCAAAAGGGAAGGGAGCTTCTTTTATAATTTCGATTGGTGCACATGGTTTACTATCTATATTTCAGGTTAATAGCATGTGTTTAGCTGTTCCTCCACGTGATTGATTTGTGCAATTGTGTACACTGATTAGCAATTTCAAACTTTAACAATTATTATCTTATAATACTAAATAAGAGTAATGCAATGTTTCTAATATTAGTCTTCTCGTCACATAATAATATAATAATATATGTAGATGATTTAGTTGATCATTTAAAACCAAAATAAATGTCATAGCTCAACGTGCTCGTACATGTTTTTACATCTGTACTTGAATTAGAGTGTCGAACAATTGGTAATAAACATTTTGTTCTTAGAAGTAAGATAAGTTTTGTTGATTTAAAAAGCCAACTATACTGAACCATATTAGCTAGATTTGTTTATAAGGAGTAATGCAATGTTTCTAATATTAGTCTTCTCGTCACATAATAATATAATAATACATGTAGATGATTTAGTTGATAATTTTAAAACCAAATAAATGTCATAGCTCAACGTGCTCGTACATGTTTTACATCTGTACTTGAATTAGAGTGTCGAACAATTGGTAATAAACATTTTGTTCTTAGAAGTAGATAAGTTTTTGTTAATTTAAAAAGCCAACTATACTGAACCATATTAGCTAGATTTGTTTCTAATTTAATTCTTTGTATCTTCAACTATAATACCGAATTATAGATGTATATATATATATATATATATATATACATCTATATATATGTATGTGTGTGTTTGTGTGTGTGTGTTTATAAGGAGTTGAGAGAACAAAAGGTTTTGAGTTTTGTTTTGTTTGTTTGATGAAAGTGGAAGTGAGGGACAATATGATATAGAGAAGGGACAATCTTTTCTTTTCTTTTTTTTCTTGGGTCAAAATAAGTAAAAATATTACAAAGAAATTTAGATGTTGACGAGACATCTTTTCGGTCCCTTTGTGTTTCCTTGGTTGCTTACCTTATTGTGTAATCACATCAAATTAAAAGCATTCGATTATGGACTAGGAAGTGCCTATAATTTTTAAGTGTCTCCGAACACGAACACGTTTGTTCACTTTTAACCAATGAAATATGGCAGAAACCTGAAAAAAATATATCATTGACCCACGTGAAATAAAAACACGTTTTTTTTTTTTTTTTGGGCAAAACGTGAAATAAAAACACAAACATCAAAATTAAGACGTTTTGGACACTAGTCTACCAAATATATGTTATGTGTGAGGTGGTGGTATACATGCATGAATTTTACTTATAGTAATATGCTTTCTTCAGTTTAATACTATCATGTAATGAAATCTCTAAACAACTATAGTAAAACCAGTTTGAAAGTGCGAGTGAGGCAAATAAAAGTGCAGAAAATAAACAAGACACGAAGTTTGTTAACGAGGTTCGGTTTTTCCTACTCCCCGGGACCAAGTCCAGATTTCGATTCCACTAGAACAAGAAAGCAAATACAACATATTCGCAAACGCGTAAATCAAGCACAACCCTCTTAATTCACCGCTCCGTTCATACCATGAATCTTAAGGATAAATCTCTACCCTTAACTAAACTCCCATGAGTCTAGATTCAACCAAGATAACTAATCCTGGGCTAAACTCCCCCTGAGCCTAGACTTCAATTCCAACACGTATCGAACACAAACGCACAAATAAGCTTGATCACACAAGCACAAACCGCGATACTTCGTCGCACAAACTTTGAAGGAGCTCTCTACGATTTTTCTTTATGCACCAGCTTCCTTACTTCTCTTGGACGTGCCCAACACCTCCTTATATAGCCACCATGATTTCCTAATCACATAAGAGAAAGTTTTCCAAATTCCATAAGGAAAAGTTAATTTCCTTTCAATCTTTTCCTTTTTCTTGTTAACTTCAATTCTCCAAGTCTTCCAAATCTCTTCATAAGTCCTTTTTCCTTTATGATTCATCCAAAACGTGCTCTTATTTTGTCTTCTCAAATCTTCCAGAAACTTCTCACGTACATAAACATCAGCATCCTGTAGCACTTCCTGTAGTACTTCTGCAGTGGTACAGCAAGTACTTCAACAGCTGAAACACAACAAGTTTCTCTAAAACTCGGTCACCATAACATCAACAATCTCCCCCTTGGTGATTGAGTTTCAGAACCAAAGAACATATTCTCATCATGCTTTCAATTTCCTTCATTCTCCCCTTCGCCGTAATCCTTCATGATTGGAATCTCGAACCAATCTCAAACAATTCAGAATTTTTTGTTCCACGTTCTTTCACAATACTGTCTCTGCTGTAGTTGTTGATGCAGTTTCTGTCATAGTTACAGTTCTTGTTGCAGTTCCTGATGTAGACGTGAATTCTTTATTTGAACTCATCACACACGTTTCATCTTCAACTCTATCTTACCTTCCTGAACTATCTTTTTATCCTCACCCTTGATCTACCCGAAACAAGACTAAATCTCTATCAGAACCCGCTCTGATACCAATTGAAAGTGCGAGTGAGGCAAATAAAAGTGCAGAAAATAAACAAGACACGAAGTTTGTTAACGAGGTTCGGTTTTTCCTACTCCCCGGGACCAAGTCCAGATTTCGATTCCACTAGAACAAGAAAGCAAATACAACATATTCGCAAACGCGTAAATCAAGCACAACCCTCTTAATTCACCGCTCCGTTCATACCATGAAATCTTAAGGATAAAATCTCTACCCTTAACTAAACTCCCATGAGTCTAGATTCAACCAAGATAACCTAATCCTGGGCTAAACTCCCCCTGAGCCTAGACTTCAATTCCAACACGTATGTCAACACAAACGCACAAATAAGCTTGATCACACAAGCACAAACCGCGATACTTCGTCGCACAAACTTTGAAGGAGCTCTCTAAGATTTTTCTTTATGCACCAGCTTCCTTACTTCTCTTGGACGTGCCCAACACCTCCTTATATAGCCACCATGATTTCCTAATCACATAAGAGAAAGTTTTCCAAATTCCATAAGAAAAAGTTAATTTCCTTTTCAATCTTTTCCTTTTTCTTGTTAAACTTCAATTTCTCCAAGTCTTCCAAATCTCTTCATAAGTCCTTTTTCCTTTATGATTCATCCAAAACGTGCTCTTATTTTGTCTTCTCAAATCTTCCAGAAACTTCTCACGTACATAAAACATCAGCATCCTGTAGCACTTCCTGTAGTACTTCTGCAGTGGTACAGCAAGTACTTCAACAGCTGAAACACAACAAGTTCTCTAAAACTCGGTCACCATAACATCAACACAGTTAACATTAACTACTAAAACCAAATTACTAGACAATAATATTTCGCTCGAAACCACTAATTTGCTAGTGCAAATTATTGGTATTACCAAATTTTTTGAGCTCGAGTTCGACATGAGCCTTGTTTACAAAAGAGATAATGGTTAATTCATTAGAAAAAAGGTTTTATTAGTAAATCTAAAAACATGAATACAAAAATATATACCCACATATATAGATGTATATTTTTGTGTGAACAAGTTTTAATCTTAATAAACGACTTTCAAACTAACAATCACCACAATTATAATTGAATAAAAATTTCATTGTTGGATATTTACAAAAAAAATTTAAATTTAGCACTGGGTATCTAGATGCCAACTTCTCATAACTGAAACTAGAAATCAAAATTGACTATTCTCGTGAGTAACTAGGTCTTTAACAGATATTCCCCGCAAATCTAATATGAGTTAATCACCTAGTTCGAAACCCAATAATCAGGTTCGACTTTGACCTAAAGCCTACTAAACGGATGCTTAAGGTGCCAAGAATATATCAACCTTTTATATAATATCATCATTTTTGAAAAATACCTCTTAATGTAATGGCTACATCAGCATTTTAGTCACTATGAGTGCAAGATTAAGGCATGCAAGCTTTTTCTGCTTTACGCCAGCATAACTTCTGACCGGCCTGTCAACAATCCTAGTAATCCAAAAAATTGACTTCCTTTGCAGTGAAAATCGAACTCAGATGCACTAAGATCTGTAGAGTGAAATCTCTTTTCCTAGGTCTTGAGAAAACTACCAATACACCACCTTGCTTGAATATATTTTTCCAAACTTTAGTAATGCATAAAGACCGGTAATATCTAATTTTCAAACGGGAATTAGATAAATCCCAAATCTAGTTAATTACATGTAAGAGTTTGTCTAGCAATAAAAATCATTTTCTATGGTATTAACTACTTAAGATAAACTCAAGTTGCATATGAAGATAAGGACTCATATTTTTTTTTTCTTTTTCACGTCAAATCATCTACTTTTTTTTTCCTGAAAATATCTACTTTCCATGTGATGTAATTTTTCTTGTTCCTTTCACTTTATTCCTCATGTTTTCTTAAAAACAAAAAATTACAAGTAGAAGGAAAAAAGAATATAGAGGTTATGGTAGGGAAATAAGGTATCCTGAGACTAAAACACAAGTCAGTGAAGAGTGTGACTACTGATCCCACAGTCTGACCTCCTTGCTCTTGTCTCCCATGCTCTTCACTTATATGTCCTCTTTTCACGTTTCTCAATTGGTTTTATTCTTAAATTGTCATACTCCAAACAAAAATATACGGCATAGTCATATAATATTTGAGTTCTAGCTAAATTTTAAGAAATTGATGACATCATCCTTAAATTAAGAGTGTAAAATATTAAAATGAGATTTGTGGAATAGGGTTTATTTTGCAAAACAACCTATTTTTCGGTGACCACCAAAATATATATTAGTGATCCAGACTCTTGATTATCGGTATACTTAAGATTTGGAAAGAACGCAACTCTAGATTTCATTGTAGATCCTCTAGAAGTGCAATACTCATAATCCGTGAGATAAAACAAACAATTCGAAGGAAATTAGCTTCTCTGGATCGTCACTCTCGACCATCATCTTTAACTACAAAATTCACTCAGCCACTTCCTACCTCTATACTTGGTTTCGATTCATCTATAATTTCCAAGTGATGCCCCCTTTAAAAGAAAGACAGACGATAATATAAGCAGTTATAAAAAAAAAAAAAAAAAAAAAAATTAGTGATGCCATAATTTTTTTAAAAAATAACTAGAATAAAGATAATACTTGGTTATTTTTTTTTCTTTATCTCAAACGATTTATCATAAAAAGCAATACATGATTTCACATTATTTTGCAGAAGTTGAATCTCAAGTTGTGATTTGCGAACTAAAATGTTTGTAATTAATTTCTTTGTGGCAGCCAAACGTTTTACACATGTCGATCAAATTTGGTTTTACGTTAACAGACAAAACATAACAAAATGGATTTTCATTTCGTCGGTTTGAAGTACATTCTGAAACTATCCAACCATCTCACGTTTCTAGCACGAAACAGAAAAGAAAAAAACATGTTAACTAAAATGAGAATTTGTTATGGCATAATGAACTTGGGCTACTATATGGGCTAAATTATATATTGGGCTAAAGGCCTATTTTATTACTTTTTTAATTTTGTTATCATTTCATTTATTAAATCATCATTTCTCATACTGTTCTCTTCCCAGCCTACCGAACACATCACCGATGATGGCTTCTTCTTCTTCTTCCCCTAATTTCCCATCAATTTTCATGTGAAATCGTACTATAATCCAGCCAGATTTCGACTCCAGATCATCTGAAAAAGGTTAGTTCATTATCGTATTATCGATATGGAATCTTCGTCGTTCTGATTTGATTTAACGATGATCGTATCCTGTTTCAATATCTCGAATTAACCGAATTTTCATAAAATTATGTTATTCGTATTGAATTCAATTGGAATTGATCAATTTCTACTTCTCTGATCTGTTGAATTTGTTGTTTTATAATTTTTCATCGAGAAAATTTCAATCTTGGATCCATTTTCAATTTCCGGCTTAATCTGTAATTCTATAAATACATCGGAAAATTTGATGAAATCTGATTGTTTTTTTCTGAAATCATTTGTGTACAGTGTTGAAGAAATGTTCTCAGAAGAAGTATTGAAGAATGTGTTTCCATTGCTTGAAGGAGAAGATCTTGCAGCTTGTATGGGTGTATGCAAACAATGGAGAAACATAGCGAGTGACGATTTTTACTGGAAATGTCAATGTGCAAAGAAATGGCCTTCGGTTTGTAAACGGCGCAAACCGCCTACTGAAACATACTACAAGATGTATCAAATGTTTAGTAAGCGGCGGCTAAACCGCACGCTTCCTCCTCCGAGGTTATCATTCGAGAACTTGGAGTTCTTTATCGACATTTGGACGGACGATGAACTCGTGTTTTCGGGGTTAATACCCGGTGTTGCGTTGGAAAGTGGAATCAAAACATTACCATTAGGAATCAGTAATGTTCTTAGGAGTCATCTTAGTAGACCTGATTACAAGATGGTTGTTTCCGCGGAGCCTAGGTTCACTATTCCGTTAAACCAGTCGGTTAGTGTCTCTATGCTTGTGGCACGTAATGATACTAATAAGGTTGCTCGGATAATCAATAGGTCTGTCTTTGATTATATTGATCGTTCGTCGTACAGAGCGCTCGCCTTTGAGTATCTCGACTTATCTCCTTACTACCCTTTTGTCTCCGGTATCCGAGCTTGGATCTCTTTGCTTTTCATGGATGTTGAGGATATAAACGATGGCGTACTCGATGTTTTCGGGATTCAGTTGGATTTCAATGATGTTGCTGACACTAAAGAAGAAGTTTTGTGGCTTCTAGATATGCTTGATTGGAAGTGATACTCAGATTTGTAACTCTGTATACACATCATTATTTGCTCCAGTACTAATCTTTTTACAACATACAGTATGTTAAGTTTCTTTAATAATAAAAGTTTGGTTTTTTTTTCCTCTTTTAATTATTTAGTTTCGTTTGATCATTTGTTGTAATTCGAAATTTTTTAGGTTCTTACCGAACATTGCAAAAAGAAACCTGAATTAACCAAACTATAGAAATTGAAATACCATGTCAAAAAACTCTAAACCGAATAAACATTTGGTGGTTTTGGTTAGGAGTGGGCAATCCGGTTTACCGTTTGGATTCAATTCGACTTTTTTTTTTTTTTTTTTTTTTTTTTTGGTAAAGGGTGATAACATGTAAAACCAATTGTAATTCAGTTTGGTTTCATATCGGTTTGCTACAATTTCGTTTGGTTTGATGTCGGTTCCGTTTTTAATAATGAAAAAGAAACTTAAAAGAGAATCAAACAGTGATTTATTTACCAGTATAATGATTTAATATGATTGTATATAGTTTTTTTTTGAGCAACTTGTATATAGTTTAAAAACATATAATTTATAATTATTATTTAGGAAATTTTGGTTCGATTCGATTTAATTGTTTTGGTTTGGTTCATATCAGTTTCCTTATCACCTCTAGTTCTCGTTAGATCTTTAGTTTTTTTTTTGTTTGGTGGAAATCGTTAGATCTTTAGTTTGTAAGCAAATGCAATAAACTA
The DNA here is from genome assembly GCA_011420285.2 of Erysimum cheiranthoides. Classification (NCBI taxonomy): domain Eukaryota; kingdom Viridiplantae; phylum Streptophyta; class Magnoliopsida; order Brassicales; family Brassicaceae; genus Erysimum; species Erysimum cheiranthoides. The sequence goes on along the minus strand of CM022177.2, from coordinate 1,523,238 downwards.
CATTAAGTAACATAATTAAAATCTCATTTATTATTAATTATTGCAACCAATACACCTCTTTATTGTTACCCACAAAAAAATCATATCATTTTCTCTTAGAAGTTAATCTTCCCATCAAAAGTCTGGTCAAATCCCCAATTTGGTGGAATCACATTAATAAAGTCCTTTGTAATCCCATCACTTGTAGTAACCCTCAATGATAAACCTTGACCGGTTAGCACAACACCAGTGGTCCAATTTTGTCCCCAATTTTTGCTCATGGTTATCCACCCGGTTCTACTTCCCTTAATCTGCATGGCTTTAATATCTCCGGCTCCTCCTACATTATATGGCAAAATCATTAAGAAGTTAGGGTTTCCTTTAGTTTCAAACTTGACACCACCGATTTTGCCACAAGGAACACGTCTGTATCTAACGGGGACAACACCAGCTTTGTACTGGGCGATCTTGAGGAACATTGGTTGGGAGAGATCAAAGTGTTTTTGTGGTGGGTTGCACCAAATGTCTTTTGTTTTGTATAATTTGATGGACAGAAATTTGTAGCTGTAATCTTGATGGATCCGGGCAAACACCATTGTGGATCATTCACGCACATGATCTCATAACAAGCCCCGCATGTGTATCCGTTGTTGAAGAGTGCCGAGCTTAACGCCGCCGTGGCTAGACCATAGCCTTGTTTGTTTAGATCGCCGTATCCACAAGCTCCCTCTATCCAATGTAAAATGAAAAAAGTGAGCATGTAATAGTTATGACTTTGATTGTTTATTTACGTTTGTGTTTATTTTATGTTTAAAGATTACGATATAGTAATTTTTTAAAATTCCAAAGTAATTTATATCTTTTAAGTATTTAAAAAAAAATTTGGTCAAAAAAAAAAAAAAAGCAAACGTAAGAAAATCTACTTGGCAATTTGCATTATACTTTGTAAGAATAGTTTATGAAAAAAACGAAATCATTTTAATTTTTAAAATATCAAAAATATGTAAATCCAATCACAAATGCAAAAATTAGCATTAAAACAATCACAGCCTATATAATACTTTGTAACAAACATTAATAACAATAATTAGATTTGAATAAATATTTGTATTTTAACTTACGTTGAGTGCCTGCACCATGGATATCACCGTAAAATGTGGCTCGTGCGTCATACCAAGTAGGGTCGAGTCCGTTGGTTCCAGGTGAGTTGGCTACAACTCCTCCATGACCGTAGCTCATGGGCAGGACCCATATCGCCATTATGATCATAAAACATTCTACATGTATCATTTTTTTTAGGAGTTTCATGATTATTCTACCACTTAATTGATAATTTTTTACTTTATCTTTGATTGATCTGAGAACAATATATGGTTGGGTATATATATAAGTAGAGAAATAGAACTGCTTATTGTAATATCTTTTAAATATTTCCTAATGTGTGCATATTTACTATGTGAACATAAATTAGTAAGTGTATTAATGAAGTTTATGTAGTCAATCAACATAAATTAGTAAGTGCATTAATGAAGTTTATGTAGTCAATCAACATAAATTAGTAAGTGTATTAATGAAGTTTATGTAGTCAATCAACATAAATAAGTAAGTGTGTTGAAGTTTATGTAGTCAATCTGCATCCTGAGAAATGACAACATTGCTATCTTTAAAAATTTGAATAATTTGGTAAGATGGTAAAAAGTCATGACATGTAGAGTGAAGTCCCATTTTTTATTTGAATAATTATTTGACATCGTTAAGTCCTTTTTTTTTTTTACAACTAATTTAATAAGAGTTATTTTTTTTCATGAATTAAAAATTGATATATCTTATTAAAAATGTTAACCATATTCATTGTTAAGAAAATGATAAAACTTAAAGATATGTAATAATGAATGTATTTGTTGGTGTCGGATCTCAGAGATTAAGCCTATTTCATTTTATACTTGTAATCTCATAACACCAAGAAGATTCATACGTTTATCTTTTGAATGATCAAATGGTCTGTGGCAAAAATCAAAATAGTTATGTCTTTCCTCTGAAGAAAGCATTATATATAGATCTCAACAAGCACTCCGAACATGGTATGAAGAAGTTATAACCTATCTTATTATTTTTGGATTCCTCAACTCCATCGTGGATGCATCACTCTTCTTTCACCAACATAGTATTAATTAGTAGCGATGTTGTCTACATCTTGGTCTATGTCAATGAACATGCTTATCACCGACAACAATGATGTTACTAAAAAATTTATTTCTTCTTTCACATTTCATTTCTCGCTTAAAGATCTTGACGCTTTATATAAGTTACTTCTTCAATATAGAAGCAACTCTAATCTACGCTGGTCTCCACTTCATGTAGAAAAAATACATTATTGATATTTTCACCAAAAAAGATACTCAATGCACGACTAGTCTCCACTTCCATGTCACCCACGCCAAAGCTCTTACTCACATCTAACACAGTACTTGAAGATTCTAGTGTGAATATATATATATATATGCATGGGACCATTCTCGGCGCGCGGTCTCTAATATTTGGCTTTCCCTCGCCCTGACATCACATGGGTGGTTTATGCACATGCCTATTGATATACACTAGCAGGCTACAATGTTAAAACTATAATATCTAGTTAGCATACCATCCCACGGTATTCTTATTCACGCACACACTTCTCTCACACTTCATGCTTTCTCCAAAGCATATTGGAGAATTGACGTTGATGATTTTATTTTTACCAATAGTTATTTCATTCTATCTTTCTAGAAATCCAAGAAACAACATGGGGTAGCATGCTCGACCACAAAAGCTGAATATCCAGCGGTTGCCAACATTGCGTCTACATTATGATGGATATACTCACTTTTGAGAGAACTTGGCATCACTTTACCAGTTACTCATATATTGATTGTGACAACATAGAAGCAACTTATCTCTCCGTCATATTGTTATATATCCACTCTTGGATGAAACACATATCTCTCGATGATTACATATATTATCCGGGGCAATGTTCAAGCCGGTGTCTTACGTTTTGACCAAGGACTAACTAGTTGACTAACTAAAGCACTTGATCGGTCATGATTCATAGATGCACGACTAGTCTACTATGCAGCTTAACGCAATTTCTTGAATTCAAACTTCAGTTAATTGAGAAGACAGTAGAAATAGACCATTAACCACTTGATCTTTTGCACAAAAAAAAAAAAAAAAAACCACGTACTTGATCAAATAATTATTGATTTAATATTATAATTATTTTAATGTGATTACATTTATTTTCGTGCAATTCTCTAAAATACCATCATTTATGTTTTTAGGACAAAAATACCATAAACCTAAAATTAAATTTTAAATTTTGAAACTCTAAACTCTAAATTATAAACACTAAACCCTACCACCTAAATACTATACCCTAAATGTACAATAATCAACCCAAACCAAGGATTTAAAATTTCATACTATTAAACAATAATTTGGTATTAATGGTATTTTTGGAAACAAAACCAAAATTATAGTATCTTAAGGAATTCCTCTTTATTTTCATGTATATATAATTAAAAATAATATATACTGAATTTTTGTTTGTTACACAAAACTGGTTTTGGTTTTTTTTTTTTAACACTGGATTATTATTATTCAATTGCAAATCATGATAAATAATACATCGGCTACTCATATGACGGATAAATCTACCGTCTGGCCTTTACGAAGATCCATATCTAGCGCTTGCACCTGCTCCACGCAGAAGATCTCATGTAAACTTGTCTTCTTAAAATCTCCAATAAATCACGCTTCCCGGGGATTGAACCCCAAACCCTCCTGATGTAGAAGCATAATCAACACTCTTGGTCTCCAACCACTGGACCAAGGGGGCTTCCACAACTGGTTTGGTTTAGTTTCAGTTTTAGTTTTTTAGATTTTAAAGTAATGAAACGAAGCAATTTATAAACAAATACGCCGTTTTTTTGATGATAAAAAGAAAGTGTATCATCGATGTTCATTTTTTGATGATAAAAGAAAGTGTATCTTTGACCAAACAAAAAGAAAGTGTATCTGTTGTTACCTTTATTTTCATGTATCTATAATTAAAAATAATATATACTGAATTTTTGTTTGTTACACAAAACTGGTTTGGTTTAGTTTCAGTTTTGCAGGTGCTGGAATGGAAGATTGTGACTGAGTTTTTCTTTGCCTTTTTGGTGGATTTGGGTTGCTTTCACTGTCAACCTGAAATGTTTGAGAAAAATAAAAACTTAGTCAAAGAAACAAAAAGAGATGAAAACAGAACTCTGGTTTCTCTGTATAACGAAGAATATGAGCTTAAATTTGCTTGATTTTGAATTGAAAAAGATTAAAGAGACAAATAACGAAGCCAAGAAACTCGGGTTTCTTTAGAACGAACCTCATTTTGGTTGATTTTGCGTGTTAATGAACTCGGATTTCTCTTTAGAACAAAGAATTCGGCACTATGACTGAAGAAATGGACTCGATTTCTCGTTAGAAGGAAGAACTTGTTTGATTTTGGCTGCTCTCATCGTCGATTTCAGAATTTGGGGATGTAGGGTTCGTGAAAAAATTGGGGATTTTGCAAAGGAAAAGCTTAACTGAACTCTTGTTTTGCGATTTGGCTCCTTTCAACATCGATTTCTCATGCTCAATTCTGGCTCTTTTCTTCTTCGAGGTTTGGGGTTCGTAAAAGAAAATTGGGATTTTGGCGAAGGAAATAAAATTGGGTTCTGCAACTAATGTTTTAATTGGTCGGGTCGGGTTTACTGGGTCGGGTTTGTCGGATCTAGTTTGCTCAAAACCATCCTTAGTTAATCCTAGTTAACCATGGTTAACCACAGTAAACGAAAATTAACACCGTCATTAGTGTCGTTAAATCAAGTCAACGAAGACTTGTAAACTGGGTGCAAGGCTAAAAGTTCGAGTATTAAAACGGGTAAGAAAAATACTTGATGTATATTTATGGAAGCGTAAAAAGTTCGTGTATTAAAGTGGAAATAGAAAAATAGTTAGTGTATTTTTATGAAATTTTCCCTTAGTTTTTTAGATTTTAAAGTAATGAAACCAAGCAATTTATAAACAAATTTTGGGTCGGTGTGGTTTAACTGTTTTTGATTTGGTTTAGATCAATTTTTCCGGTTTTGGTTTCTTTATCTATCTCTAGTTCTAGTCAAATATTTACTTTGAAGTTAAAACCAAATGCAAAAATGAAATTCAATAACATAATAAACCATATCTCATTTATTTTTACTTATTGCACCTATCTAGTACATCTGTTAATTCATCTTATCTAATATAGCTCAATAATTGTCCTAAAAGTTAATCTTTCCATCAAAGGTCTGATCAAATCCCCAATTCTTTGGTACAACATTTATAAAATCTTTAGTAATTCCATTACTCGTCGTAATCCTGAACGATAAACTCTGACCGGTCAATACAACACCAGTAACCCAATTTGTTCCCCAATTCTTTGTCATTGGTATCCACCCGGTCTTGTTTCCCTTAACTTGCATGAACTTAATGTCTCCGGCTCCTCCTACATTGTATGGCAAGATCCTTAACCAATGTGGGTTTCCGTGGGTTTCAAACTTGACACCACCCATTTTAGTACAAGGAACACGTCTGTATTTAACAGGGACAACCCCAGCTTTGTATTGGGCGATCTTCAGGAACATTGGTTGGGAGAGATCAAAGTGTTTCTGTGGTGGGTTGCACCAAACGCCTACGGTTTTTGTGTAATTTGGGTCACAGAAACTTGTTGCTGTGATTTTGATGGATCCGGGCAAACACCATTTTGGAGCATTTGCACACATGATCTCGAAACAAGCCCCGCATGTGTACCCGTTGTTGAAGAGTGCCGTACTTAACGCTGCTGTGGCTAGACCATAGCCTTGTTTGAATACATTAGTGTATCCACAAGCTCCCTCTATTGAATGTATAATGAAAAAAATGTTAGTATATAATAACTTTACATTAAGTATATATTGGCTAATGGCTATTATAAAAAGAACCTCATAACTTAAACAAATACGTTATTATACTGAAAAAATTATTATTATTTTCTTACGTAGAGTTTCTCCACCATGAATGTCACCGTAAAATGTGGCCCGTGCGTCACTATACCAGTTAGTGTCGAGTGCATAACTACTAGTGGGCTGGTCGGCAAGCATAGGTGCGTTGGCTCCAACACCGTAACTCATAGGCAAGAACCATATCGCCAATGCAATCATCAAAATTGCTGAATACTCTAAGAGTTTCATGATTGTTAATCCCTCTTTAATGATAATTTTTCTTAGTTAATTTTGATTGATGAATTATATCAATGAGAATGTAGATATATATAGATAGCAAAATGGAAGTTATTATGGTAGATACGTAAATCTTTTTAAAATGTTCCCAAATGGCCAGTCTTAATTCAATGAAAAGAAATTAGTAATGTATTGAAATTTTTTGTAGTCAATTAGTAATTTTAATTTTGGTAATCGTATCAATCAAGCTAATCAACTCTATCAATCACTATGATTGTACAGAATATTAGCTTTCCATTATTATTCATCTAGGCCTGTATATAATATAATCTCCTCCTGTAACCATCCTTCGACCCACTGAACATCCAGTTCACCCAACCTCACCTTGGCCCAGCAATAAGTCAATTATCTCCGGTTTGCTAGGACAAACCGGCTTGTGGTTTCATATCAAAATGTCAATGGTCTTCGGTTTGCAAAGGACACATACCTCCAATTGAGACATACATTATGTGATGTTGCTCACTCTAAAGAGAGGTTTTGTGGTTCTAGATATGATTGATTGGAAGTGAGAACAAGCTTAGACTCGCTAATCCACCAAAGCACTCTCATGTTTGTAACTTAAAAAAAGAACAATTAGTAGGTGATGACCCATATTAATGCACATGATAAGTTAAATCATATAAATTTTTATATAAAACTAAATATTGTGTTAACGAATGTTATTTATTTTATTTTTTAAAGTAATTTTGAATATTCATGAATCAAATATTGTTTGTAACTCAAGTTAGTTTGACATAATATTCTACCTAGAAACGTACAATTATATAGTATATAAAGAATTTGTGAAGTCTTTCGCTCTATTTAACCGATGTGGAACCAAATTTTTTTAAAAGCCAAAATCTTAATTTTATTTGCATATCACGATTTTTACATGTTTTAAATATATGAAATAATATAAGAGTTTCTTGTAAAATAAATCAAATTAAGAAATCATAAGATTTCTGATGTTCATAATTTCATATATATATTTTAGATGTAAACGATAGTTTTTATAATTAATTATAAATGAAATATAAAGTTTTCAATAAATTTATCTATTTTATTTATTAAGTAAATGACATACATCTGTTATTGGAAGCCATAGCCAACAATACTTATATCATTCTCCTACCAAAAGTTAATTCTTCCATCAAAAGTCTGATTAAATCCCCAATTCTTTGGCATCACATTCCAAAAATCTTTTGTAATCCCATCACTTGTCGTAACCCTGAACGATAAACCTTGGCCGGTCAATACAACATCAGTAACCCAACTTGTTCCCCAATTCTTTTTCATTGTTATCCATCCGGTCTTGTTTCCCTTAATTTGCATGTACTTAATAGCTCCGGCTCCTCCTACATTGTATGGCAAGATCCTTAACCAATATGGGTTTCCGTGGGTTTCAAACTTAACACCACCGGTCTTCTTACAAGGAATACGTCTGTATTTAACTGGGACAACCCCAGCTTTGTACTGGGCGATCTTGAGGAACATTGGTAGGGAGAGATCAAAGTGTTTCTGTGGTGGGTTGCACCAAATGTCTTTGGTTTTTTTGTAATTTGGGTCACAGAAACTTGTTGCTGTGATCTTGATGGATCCGGGCCAACACCATTTTGGATCATTCGTGCACATGATCTCGAAACAAGCCCCGCATGTGTATCCGTCGTTGAAGAGTGCCGTACTTAACGCTGCTGTGGCTAGACCATAGCCTTGTTTGAATACATTAGTGTATCCACAAGCTCCCTCTATTGAATGCATAATAAAAAAAGTTAGTATATAATAATTTTACATTAAGTATATATTGACTGTGATTGTTGGTTACATAAGTGTTATTAGTTTTATGTTTACATGTTATATCATAGTGATTTTTTTGGTATTCCAATTTCCAAATGAAGTGTACTTATAATAATTATTCTCTTTAGTCTGTTTGTAAATGCAAACTAAAGAGAAACTAGATGGCGATTTGCATTATACTAGGTAAATATATTTTGTGGAGAAAGAAAAAAAACTATTTTTTAAAAAACATAAAATATGTAAATGAATTCTCAAATGCAGAAATTAACATTTAGAATTATCAAAACTCTCTTTTCTAAAATTTCTTTCGTAGATATTTACCTTTCTGATTGGATTACCAACCATGAGTGATTTTTAAGCACAAAAACCTCAATTTAATAATTAGATTCGTTGTAAAAAAGAACCTCATAATTTAAACAAATACGTGATTAAACTGAAAAAAATTATTATTATTATCTTACGTAGAGTTTCTCCACCATGGATGTCACCGTAAAATGTGGCTCGTGCGTCACTATACCAATTAGTGTCGAGTTCTCTGTCTGGCTGATGAATATGGGGCGATTCGGCTACATCACCAATCTCAGGTGCGTCGGCTACATCATCAACCATCGCTCCATGACCGTAACTCATGGACACGACGCATAGCGCCATTATTATCATCAAAACTTCTACATATATTATTTTTCTAAGAGTTTCATGATTATTATCCCTCTTAATGATATTTTCTTACTAAGCTTTGATAGATGATGAATTTTATGAGAGCCATTTGGGTGGGTATAAATAAGTAGAGAGATAGAACTGATTATTGTAAAATTTTCAAAATCTTTCCAAGTGTGCATATTCGTACTTACTAAATTAGTAATTGTATTGAAGTTTATGTAGTCAATCTGTATCCTGAGAATTTGACATTGCGATTATGTATTTTAGCCAGAAAAAGGAAAATTTTGCCATATGTGTATTTTGAATAAAATGGTCCAATGTTAATAGGTTTGAAAAATGTTGAATGTTGACTATTGACCAAGCTTTGGGTTACAACATTTGTTATTTTTGTTTAATACTAGTTTGCATTCTTTTTACCCCTCTAATTTTATAGTTTTCGTTTGATTATTTTTGTCAAAAAAAAAAAGGTTCTTAGTTACATTTAAAAAAAAAAAATCAAAACGAAAAATAATTAAATCAAACTAAAAATTCAAATGCCATGTAAACTTTTAGTTATACAATGCATTGTGTCCCATCAAGTATTCAGCTATAAGAATTAAGATTTGTAGGAGACAAATTCATAGTGGTTGAAAGATGGCAAAAACAGAGGCCGATCAATTAATAAAACGAGTCATATCTTCAAAAAGTTTTGAATGTTACTAAATTAAACCAGTTTACAATCTTTGTTTTAAGCTTATAGTTCGTATGATATAAGAATGGGAAACCAATAAATTTTAAACTATTTAATAAATAAATAAAAAACGTTACATTGTGGAAGTTGTTAATAAAGAAAACGTTAAAACAAAATTGTGTGTAGAATTAAAAAATCATCAAACCAATTTCACAAGAATTTACATTAAATATATTTGACAAAAAGAATTTACATTAAATATAGGAATTAGCAAACCACTAACACCTTAAAAAAAAAAGGTTAACCTAACAATAAATCTCCCTTCTTAATTCCAAGCGTTAGCCAACAAAACTCATATTCTTTTCCTAAAAGTTAATCTTTCCATCAAAACTCTGTCCAGTACATCCCCAATTCGGTGGTGTCACGTCTATAAAATCTTTTGTCATTCCATCACTTAACGTGACCCTAAACGATAAACATTGTCCGGTCAACACAACACCAGTGGTCCAAATCTGTCCCCAATTTTTCTTCATCGGTATCCACTCGGTTCTCGTTCCCTTAACATGCATGGCTTTAACATCTCCAGCTCCTCCTATATTGTACGGTAATATCATTAGGAAATGAGGGTTTCCTTTGATTTCAAACTTGACACCACCGATTTTCGCGCAAGGAACACGTCTAAATTTAACCGGGACAACCCCAGCTTTGTACTTGGCGATTTTGAGGAACATTGGTTGTGAGAGATCAAAGTGTTTTTGTGGCGGGTTGCACCAACATTCATTGGGCTTAGAGTAATCTGGGGGACAGAAGTTTGTAGCTGTGATCTTGATGGATCCGGGCAAACACCAATGTCCAGCATTCACGCACATGATCTCGTAACATGCCCCACACGTTGAGCCGTTGTTGAATAGTGCGGTGCTTAGTGCTGCTGTCTCTAGACCATACCCTTGTTTATGTAGATCACCGTATCCACAAGCTCCCTCTATCAAATATAAAATGAAAAAACTTTGTTATGAAAATTTTTAAAAGAAATATTTATATGTAAATACAAAACTTGGCCTAACCAACCAAACCATATTAGTCTAGTTGTCAAAGATCGAGTGTCTTTTACTACGTCTTCATGTTGGCTATTGTATACGTCTAAAAAAACTTGACATTATACAGGTCTCGAGATTATTGAATTATTAGTATATATTAAGCTTACGTTGAGTTTCTCCACCATTGATGTCACCGTAAAATGTGGCACGGCCAATTTCCCAACCTCCACCGGGCACGACGGTTCCATGACCATGACCAGGATGAGGACCATGACCATGACCAGGATGAGGACCATGACCATGACCAGGATGAGGACCATGACCATGACCAGGATGAGGTCCATGACCATAAGTCATGGGCGCAATCCATATCACCATTACCATCATCAAAACTTCTGCATAGATAATTCTTTTTAATAGTTTCATGATTTTATCTCTCTTTTATTAGATTTTATTAATTTTATTGATGATTATTATTGATGAGAATGAAGGTATTTATAGCCTGGTAGATAAATTTTGGGTTTCACGATGTTTTCGGGATTCAATTGGGATTCTACGATGTTGCTTACTCTAAGGAATATGTTTTTGTGGCTGCTAGACATGTTTTAGATTCTCTAAAATCCCATTAGAGCTTTACCGTCAGTTCTATACTTTTTATACCCAATGTCTATATGGTTCAAAGCTAATTTGGTATCAACATATGTTATTGTTTTGTTTAATTCTAGCTTGCGTTTTTTTTTATCTAAACACAACTTCTTATACAAATTATTATTATGATTTATAGTTTTAGTTTTGTTCCTCTTTTGTTTTTAATTCAAAATTTTCGGTTTTAGCAGGACATATAAATTATGTTTTTATTATAGCATAAGAGGGATGACCTCGACGCAAATATCACTCTGACAAATTGGTTTTAGCAGATGAAGAAGCAAACAAAAAGACTTGTTTGTGGGTATGGTGATCAACCACCATATAGCTCTTATTTAAAGAGAATCTTGGAGTAATTAGACCTTTGTGCTGAGATATTTCATTGTAAATGAGTAAAAACAAATTTCACTGAATTTTTCAAGTCGATCTATTACAAATCAGAAAAGTTTTGATTCATCAAAAAACGTATCTAATTAATGGAACGGGCCAACACGCATTAACACCTCTTCATTAGCAGCGTCCGTGATAAGATCATATGCGTTGATCAACCAATGATCATATGATATCAAACATGTAATATACGAAACATAGATGCGTTGAACCAATTCGCATTAACACCTCTATCGATGTATGTTGCAAACATTTAAGTGGAAATTTATATATTTCTGGTGTTCAAAAAAAAAAAGATGCGTTGAACCAATTCGTAGTCATATCAAACAACGAGAGAGACAAGTTTATTTACCCTCATACATATTAGAAAAATTGTTATCGATCGACAATTTTTTCTTTTTTTTTTGGTATGAATGTAAAATTTCTTCACAAAAAAAACGTTTTTGCAACGAATGCTACAAGAGTTTGAGTCCCTTTGCTGAAAAATTTTAGAATACATCAAATAGACAAATTAAACATTTCTTGTATAAAATCAGGAGTAGAGACCTTCCTCTATCGAACTTATCTTCCTCAACAAAATCTTTGTTAAAACAGATTAACAAGAGAATTTAATCTTTTTTTTTTTTTAACACTGAATTATTATTATTCTATTGCAAATTATGATAAATATTATATCGGCTACTTTTACGACGGACAATTCTACCGTCTGGCCTCTATGAAAATTCATATCTAGCGCTTGCACCTGCTCCACGCAAGATCTCATGTAAACTCCTCTCTCCTCTTCTTAAAATCTCCTTAAATCTTTTTAAAATCACCAAATAGGACTCGAACCAGACCTCCTCATGTAGAAGCATAATAACACCCCTGGTCTCAACCACTGGACCAAGGAGGTGAGATTTAAGTGTTAATGAGAATTAACATCGATAGAGGTGTTAATGTTTGCATATAAGTGGAAATTTATATGCAAACATTTAAGTGTTAATGAGAATTTAATCTATGATTGGAAATTTGGAATAATCGAACACATTAATTGGGAAAGAAAAAAAAGCTATAATAATTTTCTCAGAATAAATATATATTTTTGAAGCCAAAAAGAGATCCTTTGTGGCTTGTGCTAGCAAAGTCGGCTAGAGTGATCAGTTCGTCGTGCACATGGTTGTGGAAAAAACGTGGGATACTTCCCATAGGGACATTATCGTCATTTTACAAATCTTTTCAACAAATTCTCCGTTTTACCCTTTTGCGTTTCAACCGAAACTCTCTTTATAAACGGTACCATTTATTCTTCTTCGTCTTCTTCTTCTTCCTCGACGTTAAATCTCTCTTCCTTTCATTCTCCTCTCTCAACAGAACAACTTCTTCACTGCTAATCTTCGAAGGTAACGCTCATCTCTCTCTCTCTCTCTCTCTATCTATCTCTTCCGCGAAACTGTAGTTGAATCTGATCTGATCTCTCGCTTTGAGAATCGTCGATCGTCAACACTCGTTCTTACAGATCGGTTCTTTCTGCGTTTTTTGAATTTTTGATTGAGGATTCTCGAAATGTATATAGATCCTTTGTTGATCGTGCTCGTTTAGCATTAGACTGAACAGATTCTCGAAATTAAGCTAGATTGTGTTTAGATCCGAGTGAGTTTAGAGTAGTTTTTGTTTTTATTGAGATCAGATCGAATCGTGAGTGTTCTCTATATTGCACATGAACTGTTCGACGTTTTTCTTAGTATATAAAATCCAGATCTGATCTGTTTTTGACTTTACGTTTGATCTCCGTTGTTAATTTCTTCCTAATTTGCATTGAATTGGAATGAGATCTGACGTTAATGGTGAAGATCTGTTGCTTTTATGATCTTAATTCGGTTTTTTTTTTGCAGAGAGAAAAAATGGTGAAGATCTGTTGTATTGGAGCTGGATATGTAGGTGGACCAACAATGGCAGTGATTGCACTGAAATGTCCAGATATTGAAGTAGCAGTTGTTGATATCTCTGTTCCTAGGATCAACGCTTGGAACAGTGATCAGCTTCCGATTTACGAGCCAGGTCTTGAAGATATTGTTAAGCAATGCAGAGGAAAGAATCTTTTCTTCAGTACTGATGTGGAGAAACATGTTAGAGAAGCTGATATTGTCTTTGTCTCTGTTAACACACCGACGAAAACCACTGGTCTTGGAGCTGGGAAAGCTGCAGACCTCACTTACTGGGAGAGTGCTGCTCGTATGATCGCGGATGTATCGGTTTCTGACAAGATTGTTGTTGAGAAATCGACTGTGCCGGTCAAAACAGCTGAAGCTATTGAGAAGATTTTGATGCATAACAGTAAAGGAATCAAGTTTCAGATTCTTTCGAATCCCGAGTTTCTTGCTGAAGGAACTGCAATTGCTGATCTTTTTAACCCTGACCGTGTCTTGATTGGAGGCCGAGAAACACCTGAAGGATTCAAAGCTGTTCAGACACTTAAGGAGGTTTATTGCTAATTGGGTTCCTGAAGACCAATCATCACAACAAATCTCTGGTCTGCTGAGCTTTCCAAGCTAGCTGCAAACGCTTTCTTGGCTCAGAGAATTTCATCAGTCATGCCATGTCTGCTCTATGTGAATCAACCGGTGCTGATGTCACTCAAGTGGCTTACGCTGTTGGTACTGATTCGAGAATCGGTCCCAATTCTTGAATGCTAGTGTTGGATTCGGGGGGTTCTTGTTTCCAGAAGGACATTCTGAATCTCGTCTACATCTGTCAATGCAACGGACTTCCAGAAGTGGCGGAATACTGGAAACAAGTGATCAAGATCAACGATTACCAAAAGAACCGGTTCGTGAACAGAATTGTCTCCTCTATGTTCAACACTGTCTCCAACAAGAAGGTTGCGATTCTCGGATTCGCATTCAAGAAAGACACAGGTGACACAAGGGAAACACCTGCCATTGATGTGTGTAAAGGTTTGTTAGGAGACAAAGCACAAATCAGTATCTATGATCCTCAAGTCACAGAGGAACAGATTCAGAGAGATCTCTCGATGAAAAAGTTCGACTGGGACCATCCGCTTCACTTGCAGCCAATGAGTCCAACCACAGTGAAACAAGTGAGTGTGACTTGGGACGCATATGCAGCTACAAAAGACGCACACGCGGTTTGCGTTTTGACCGAATGGGATGAGTTAAGAGTCGTTGGATTACCAGAAGATCTTCGACAATATGCAGAAACCGGCTTTTATCTTCGATGGAAGAAACGTTCTGAATGTTGACAAGTTAAGAGAGATTGGTTTCATCGTTTACTCCATTGGTAAGCCACTTGACGCATGGCTAAAGGACATGCCTGCCTTTGTCTAATGACAAGACATTAACCTGATCTTGTTTCTTTCCTTCAATGTTTGTGCTTTTGCTTCATTTTCATATACTTTTAGTCTCAAGACTCCATTGTTGAAGTCCTGAAGAGTTCTTCTTACATTTTACTGTGTGTTTCTTATGTAAGCTCTCTTAATGTGTGTTTTCACATTTTGTCAAGAACGATTTGTATTTGATGCGGTTTTCAAACATTTTTGTTGTTTTCTTAGAAAAGCATAAAGTTTAGTTTTTTCATTTAGAATCAAATAAAGTAATGACTTTAGATCGGATCGCATAAGATCGAGTGAGAGAGACATTGAAGAAGAATCGTATTGAGAGTGTAAATGGGTGAAACGTGGGACAGAACATGCGAGTCCGTGCAGGTCGGAGAGTATAGTTGCTTGCACGAAATTATTGTAACTAAAAATGTCATAATGTGAGATTATCTTTCCCTTTTAATTTATAGCCCCCAATAAATTTAACTTTCAAAGAAAATATAAAATGTGAATCATATACGTAAAATTTTGGGTTTCACAATAAAAAACATTTTTTAATAGTTTATTTAACATTGTAGTTGTAACAAGTATAACATGTTAAAAACATTATGATTAATTAATTCGCGAATCCTTTCTATTAAATACTTACTGTTTTTTAAATTATAAAATGTTTTAACAATTTTTTGTTTTGTTTCATAAAATGTGCTTGTTTGTATTTTGCAGTCTACTTTATGATTGATATTTAGTTAATATTAAATTTTTAATAGAAAAATTAAAACGTATATAATTATCCCAGCAATTTTGAGATTTGCATTAGATGAACCATACATATGAAAATGAGTTCAACATGAAGTAAAATCTTAGAAAAATATATAAATTGATATTAATATAGAAACTGATAAATACATTTTCTGAGTAAAAAATACGAGAAAAGGCATTTACCTTAAAATTTGCCATATATATGGTGCAAAGTTCAAACTACAAAGTTGATATAATTGGAAATCTTATGCAAGAAAGGTAACAACACAAATACACTTTCTTTTTATCATCAAAATAATACATTTATAGAAGATACTAATATGGATTTTAAATCAATTCTTGATTTTAAATTTCCTTACACTACTCTAAGCTTTAATGCATAACTTTTACGATGATATCGATGAAATTTATTTTCAATCTTTCTTCTTAGAACGTAACACAATACCAAGAAAAAAGTTATAAATTAAAATGAATTTACACCTGTATATAACAGTGAAAAAAAATATATATATACACGTTTCTCTCTATCTCTTTGTTTGCATTACAAAATGGAAAATGAAGCATTAGTTCCCAAACTCACCTCTCAATCGCGTCGCTTGCACTAGGTAGAATGTGTGATGGTGTTCCTCTTCGTCTTGTTGGGTATCTCTCTCCTCATTGCTCGCGTTCATTGTAACGTCCTGAAGCCAAGAAGAAGAAGAAAATTATGTCCCAAATATTACAATACCTTCTATGGATTTCAACGGTCCTTATATAAGTGAGACTAGTCTTACTGTAAAATGGAATATACTGATTGGATCCCAAGACGATCTTCCTGGTTGGTATATTGTGTCTTCAGGAGATTATCAGTTTTTTGTAACATACAAAAATGTTACCATCGCAACTTCATCTATAGAGAGGTAACACTTTTGTTATATTCTATAGTACTCTTTATCTTTTAAAGAATTTTTTATAAATTAATTTATCGTCTTTGTTTTTTTTTTTTTTTTTTTTTTTTTTTTTGTCAATGGTTTACATTTTTTTTTTGTCCAATGATTTATATCGTCTTTGTTAACAGTTTTTTTTCCTCTTCATGATCGATCAGTTACAATCTGAGACCATGGTGGGCTCAGCTCCTTAGTGTTTCATTGATTGCTTCCGAGGATGATATGGACAGTGTGATTATGAAAGATATCATGGAAGATATTAAGGACATAGGTGAAATACGGTTTGGATCGCGATTGCTTCTTCCAGATTGCAGAAATGGGACAAAGCGGAAAGATGAACTATGCGTGTGATGAAGCCATGTTACGGTTCGAGCCTGACTATAAGAGGAATGCAACATTGTTTGGAAACCACACTATTTGCCACTATCTTCCCTAAGTACCTTTCATGAATAGTTTCTTGTGTTAGTTTGCCAAATGTTGGACCTTCTTCTTTTGCATTTTGATATGGACTTTGCTCACATGATTAAAGTGGTATATGTATGCAAAATTTAATAGTAACTCTACTTCCTCAATTACAATGTCAAAGCCTATATTATGCAAACATTGGACACGATATTCATGATTGACTAGAGACGTTCAAATGTTACTCTCAAGTCTTAACTTCTTCAAATCTTTGTCATATTCTGTAAGAGATATATCCAACGAAATAATTCACTAATCTAGCCACTATATTTGATTATAATGCTTCATTTAGAACAAATCACTCTCATTACACTATTTAGCATAAACCAATACACATCCCAAAAAAAAAAAAATAGAAACACAATTGCTTATCATAAGACACACAAATACCTAACAACTCCTAAGACAAAGACACTCACTCATCACATTAAGTTCAAAGCTATCTTCTTCTTCTTCTTCTACTCTCTTTGTTCAACATCACAGACAAGTTTGCGAATCCGAACCGCTTTCTCTTCCCATTGAACCTTTTTTTCCTTCTCCTTCCCTTCACCATTTCCATCTCTAATGTTAGTCTTTCCCAAGAATCTGACCTAAAGAAACTCTCCCATTCATCATCATCGCTGACTCATCTGCAAGAAGTAGTTTCCTACTAAGTATCTGTCCAATAGACATTGTCGGTTTCAAGACAGCAAACTGACGATGATGTCCCATCACCATTCATCATCATATTCACTCCATTTACATCCATCAGAAAGCGGTTTTTTATACTTGCCCGAACATGATGATCTCCTCCTCCGATCAGAAAACTCGATTTTCGCGGTATTCACTTTCTCCAAACCTTCCTCAAGTGTCCTCCTACTACTTCTGATCTCTCTCGCCGTTTCTTGAATCGTCTCAAGAATCTCCTCCTGCAACGTCTCCTCACCGTTTTCTTCTTCTTCTCCTCTTCTTGAAAACATTCTTGATTTCAGCAATTGCAACTGCTTCAGCCTCTCTAGCAGCTTCCTTCATTCTTCCTTGCAGCAACCAAACGCATCTCAGCTTCTTCAATCCTGTTTCTCGTTTCTTCAATCTCAGCCACAGCTTTATCAACAGCACAACACACATTCTCTCCTGTTTCTACTAAACTCATTAGCTTCATAGCTTAACCTCTGAATCTCCTTGAACATTTCAGCTGCATTCTCAGAGTTTAGTCTCTCTCGTGTCTTCTCTAACGCAGCTCGTTCCTCTTCCAACCTCTTGTTTAGTATCTCAACAGCTTCACGAATAGAAGCCAAATCTTTAGTTGTCTTGCACAGATTCATCTTTGCTTGATTCAAAACATTCATGTCACAGTTTCTTTATCTTCTTTTCTCTGTAGCTTTGATTTGAGCTCTTCAATAATGGCTTTGGTTGACTCAAGTGACTTCAACACCTTAATGTTTCTCCTTCTTTAGCAATCAGTTCCTTCTCTAACTCACTCGCTTTCTCAACCATACCAGCTTCATCCACATTGTTCTGCAAACGGAAAAAGTTGAAATCAATGAATCTAGTAACCCAATTTAGTTAGAAAACGTTAAAAACCATAGAGCTGGACAAAATCAAGAACCTGAGAAGAAGCTTCGAAAATGTTAAGGGAAGAAGGTTTCCAGAAACCAAACCCGCCAATCGAGTAGCGGCTCTCTTACCGACTCGAATGGCGCAGAAGTGTCGATTTCCCCGACGACGAGTGAGGGTGGTTCTAGTGTTTCGGCCATTAAAGACAAGAGCTTAGGAAGAAGAGATAGTGACTAGTGACTTAGTGAGAGATTGAGAGTGATGAAACTGTTGTTTTCTTTCGATACTGGTGTGAAACGAAGACTTTATAATATATATCTCAACGGTTCTTTTTGTATGTTATGTAATAATTAAAGTTAAATAAAGCTACAAGTATCCGTTTTCTTCTCAGTTACTAGTTTTGTCTTTATTTAAAGTTTATAAACACTTTTCTTTAATCCAATCTTTGTCTTAAGAAAATACTTGAATCGTCGTCAATTTCTTGTCATTATGTTGTTTTATAAATAAAGATTATAGTCTGAGCAAGTGAGATTAAAATGTTAGTTCAAAGTAATTAATATTGTGAAAGAATCTTTTGACAGTTGGATTTTATTAAAAAGAAAGTGAACTTACTAATATGTTAGTTGTTTTTCTGAATTAATTGTTAAATGCAATCACTTTTTGTCTGTCTAGAAGGGAAATTTCCTCTAGCCTTTTTTAAGGCCCTTAATGCAATTATGCAAATATCAAATGGGATTTATTTTTTAGACTACAAATCAAATGTGATTAGCATTAGAACTTTAGTTTGGAGAAAGAGAAAGCAAAAAGAAATTGTAAAAGAATCTTTGGACCGTTGATGTCAAAAAAAAAAAAAAAGAAGAATCTTTGGACCGTTGGATTATAGAGGGCATTTGTGCCGGAGTTGGCTGCGTCATCAGTGATGGAGTTTGTGGTGGGGATCACTAACGGTAATAAAGATGGGCCACGTTATTGAAAGTCTCAATTTTAAAATTAAAGAAAGTCTCAATTTTTAAAATTAAAGAAAGTCTCAGTTTTAAAATAGTATTGAAAAGTAAACCGTTGGGACTTGGAACGTTAAAAGAAAAATATGAGTTGATCAGTGCGTTGTGACTTGTGAGTAGAGTGAATAGTGACTACAATTGGACATTATAGGATATATCTTGGAAGAAAATTAATATATCCATACCTAACTAACAGTAAGGTGTCAAGTTGGGAAACCAAACCAACTCAAAACCACATTAATTTAGTATTTAATGGATAGTGAGTCAAACCCAACTCAATTAGTAAATGGTTTGAGTTACCCATAACTCATTTAAATATATTGGGTTAATGGGTTAAAAAATGAGTTACCCACTTATTATTTTTTTTTTATAATTTACATAATAATCACAATTAATAATTAATAACTAATCTACTACTTGACAAAAAAAAAAAAAAAATTAATCTACTACAATGACATATCACCATCATCATCATCATCATCATCATCATCATCATCATCATCATCATCATCATCATCATCATCATCATCATCATCATCATCATCATCACCATCACCATCATATCATCATCACATCATCACCCATCACCATCACCATCATCATCATCATCATCATCATCATCATCATTCATCATACATCATCACGATCTATTCATCACCATCCATCAACAAATACGTTTTTAGCGGGAAAATTTGTGAAACCGTATTTTTTGGCGAAAAATTTGTGAAACCGTATTTTTGGCGGGAAAATTTGTGAAACCGTATTTTTGGCGGGAAAATTTGTAAAACCGTTTTTTTGGCGGGAAAATTTGTGAAACCGCATTTTTGGCGGGAAAATTTGTGAAACGTATTTTTTGGCGGGAAAATTTGTGAAAACGCATTTTTTGGCGGGAAAATTTGTGAAACCGCGTTTTTGGGGGGAAAATTTGTGAAACGTATTTTTTGGCGGGAAAATTTGTGAAAACGCGTTTTTTGGCGGGAAAATTTGTGAAAACGCGTTTTTGGCGGGAAAATTTGTGAAACCGTATTTTTTTGGCGGGAAAATTTGTGAAAACGCGTTTTTGGCGGGAAAATTTGTGAAGCCGCGTTTTTTGGCGGGAAAATTTGTGACACCTATTTTTTGGCGGGAAAATTTGTGAAAACGCGTTTTTGGCGGAAAAAAATTGTGAAACCGCGTTTTTGGCGGGAAAATTTTATGAAATCGCGTTTTTGGCGGGAAAATTTTAAGAAACCGTGTTTTTGGCGGGAAAATTGGTGAAACAGTATTTTTGGCGGGAAAAATTTTGTGAAAACGCATTTTTGGCGGGAAAAATTTGTGAAACT
>CM022176.2:20799271-20817558 GCA_011420285.2 Erysimum cheiranthoides | reverse complement strand
ATCTAGTACCGCCGCAATCGCAGCCTCACCCTCCACTCTATCTTCGATAACCTTCTCCACCGCCGGAATCGAAGCCTCACCCTCTTCTCTTCCCTCCTCTTCCTCTTTCCGGTTCCTCTTCTCTTCCTTCCTCTTCTCTTCTCTTTCTTTCTCTCCTTTCTCTCTTCTCTCTTGGTCCGGAACCATATCTTTCTCTCTCTCTCTCTCTTTCTCTTCTTTCTGTTCTCTTCTGGAACCATCTCTCTCTCTCTTCTTCTTCCTCCGGAACCCTAGTTCCTCCTTGCAACCTATTATACTCTTCATCGCCACAAATTGAAGCCACACCCGCCGAATTCGAAGCCACACCCGCCGCAATAGAAGTCTCATCCGCCGCAATCGAAGCCTCATCCGCCGGTTTCGAATGCTCCTCCGCCGGATTAGAAGCCCTTGATCCTTCTCCAACTTCGCCAATCTTATCCCTCATCAAACCCCTTCTTGTTTGCACCATCTTGTAACCCTAGTTCTCCCAGTTTCACTGCAAATCGGGAGAGAATAAGAGCGGTTTCGATTTTGCCTTTGAAAAAAATGGGAGAACAAATGTGGTTTCGATTTTGTTTTTAAGAAAATAAAAACGGTTTTGATTTTTCTTTTTAAAAAAATAGAGAATCCGACTGAGATCCGAAATCGAAATGGGTGGGTGGCTATAACCCAGGTTTTCTGTGTAATAAACTAAAATTATGAAGGATAACAGGGTAATTGTATTGTTTTTGGATTTAAATTTAAATCAAAACGAAATTCAATATTACTGGGGGAGGTTTCAGATTTCGTTTTGAGCAAAAGGTTCTTATCAGACTTTGTCTCGCCACTTAACATCAAGTGTCGGGCTTGGAGACAAGAGATCAATATGCATGAGGTTAACCCACTAGGCAACTAATGAGCTTGGACAAAAGGGTCATGGCTTAGTGACTTCGTGATTCGGGCCATTCATATGATATGTCTCAAAAAAGGTACAAAGGTATAGCGCTATTAAATAAGGCCTGTAATCTATGTAACTAATAACTATGTCCCAACGTAAACTTATGTTTTGCCCTATTTTTCTTCAACAATCTTAAAAGAATTACGTAGCTTTGATTGATTTTTTTTTTTTGGTGAATACGTAGCTTTGATTGATTACTATGCAATTCGTATACTTTTAAATTTAATCAAATCTTTTTTTTTTTGGGCCAAAAATTTAATTTAATATCAAATCTATGTCGGACGAATACCACCCATAAATTTTAAATGACGGCATGTAAAGAAAAAAAAAACAGTTTTTTTACAGATTTCGGAAAGAATTTGATGGATATTTTATATTGTTATGATTATTAGTTTTTTTTGTCAAAGGATAATTTGGAGTATCTTGAGATATCTAGTCGCTTTAAACTTTGGTGGACGATTAGTGATTACTTTGTAGAACAACTTTCCAATTTTAAACTAATCAAATCGACGACAGCAAGGAGAAAAGGTAATCATGAGATCAGGTCCACATGCTCTCTTTGTTCCTTTTTGATTAATAAACATACAACTTTCTAAAGTGATTCCGTTTCACAAATCATGTCTGATACGTGCAAGTTGTCAACTACGATGATTTAATATACTGTATAATAAAATTAAAAGAACATCCTGATGGGTACCAAAAAAATCAAAAGTTTTTGTAACTAACAAAAAAAAGAAGTCAAGATTAATTAAAACGTCAGAGTGGTGGTTAAACATTAAAAGGGATTGATTCTATGTGATTATGCAAATCAGATTCACTTAACCTACCACATAATGTGGTTGGCAGTTGGCACAGTGATATATATTTACGATGTTAAAAAGTATTAGAAAATCCTCATTCTCGAAATCTTAAAAGGAAACAAACTTATATTTATTAATTTTGGAGAGGATTAGAATTGACCTATATACTAATATTGTTTACCGTGTCATCATTATCCTGTGTTGTATATCACTATCGGTATTCAAACCAGCATAATATCAAAAAAAGAGAGAGGAGGAATTCGATCTAAAAGGAAATACCTCACAAATCGATCCAACTAAATGAATGAGGGCCAGAATGTGGAACACATACAACCATATGAATCTAAAAGTAGAGCCCGTGGGTGGACAGGTCTCAGAGACTGGTAGATTGATTAGTAGCAAGCACCTGGTAAAAGTGAAAATTGTATTGACATGTAAAAATTACAATGAAAGCAAAAAGACAGTAACTTTAGAAGTAAAATTTATATTTCTTTTTGCGGAAAAATGTGACTATAGTACTATACATAAATGGGAGTAACAGCGAGTAACTGACAGAGAGAACAGAGATATCTAAACATTATGTATCCCTTTTGTCTCTTTTTTTTTTTTTTAGGCATCCCTTTTCTCTATTGCATCAAATGAGGTAACAATTACAACAAAAACTATAAACCTCCCACCACTTGTAATCCAAAAAAAAAGAATAACTATGGACAGGTAAAACTTAATCTCTCATTGTAGAAAATCTGTAAGAGAAGCTTGTATATCTTCTAATGTTCTTCCTTTAGTTTCGGGTACCATCGCGTAAATAAAGACTATACCCCCAGCGCACACAGTAAAGAAGATCAAGAACGTCCCTGAAACATACAGTACTTCAAATATCAGATAAAGGATCTAATAAAGTTTGAGAGTTTAATGACCATATAGTAAATGTATATATACCTGATGTGTTCCATTCTAGCATGAAGTTGTAGGCAAAAGCTACAATCCAACCAAAGGACCAGTTGGCCAGGTAACTAGAGTCCCAGCAGAAACTTTAACATTCATTGGAAATATCTGCAAAATAAAAAAAATTACTTGTTTTAGAGCTGAAAAAAGTTATTTAGATTGGATTTTTTGAGGAATTAAAGTTAATGTTGGTTTACCTCCGACATGATGATCCCTGGTAAGCCTCCATGCCTATGGCAAATGCAGAGATGAAACCCTGTAATACGATGTTAAATCAGATCAATTTCTACAAGAAAATTGCTTTTAGTTGCTTGTTTTATGTCGAAAAATGATTGTATACGTACCACTACACCGATACATGTAAAGATTGGAGTGAGCTCATCAAGTATGCCATATGACTGTCCAAAGAAAATAGAAAAGATAAGTATAATGAGTAAATTCCGAAAATAGGAACCAAATTTTGTATATCTCTTTGGTTACAAAGCGAGTCGTTAATGGTAATTACCCTAAAGGAGAAGGAAAAACTGAGAAACAAGCAGAAGAAGCACATTGCACCAGTAGAAGCCTGCAGTTAAAGATCACTAATCTGTTAAAAAGACGCTTAAAATCATTTGATATTTGACCAAAAATGAAAGCAAAATTTTACCAATAGAAGAGGTCTTCGTCCCATCTTCTCAACCAAAATCAAACCCAATAAAGCTTTTGGTATCTGCAAAATCAGAACACATGAACATAAGTATATTCCTTGGCAAGAATTTTTTACGAATAAATGAAACTATGTGCAAAGACATACCATGATCACTGCAAGAATCATTGAGCCAATGCTGCTTGAAAATCCTGCCATGAGTAAAAATATTTGTTACTCCAAATGAAGACAGTCAATTATGGTAACACGCGGAACAGAGTTTCTTTTTCTATTTACCTCCTTTATCAAACACGCTACCGACATAGAACACAAGTCCTGAGCTTCCAGAGAGCTGTTGTAGAAGCATCAATCCCACACCAATCTGAAGAAAAGAATTGTCACAAACTTGAGAGAGTAAGTAACAGTACAAGAGAAAATCAAACAAACTTTTGCCATTTAGACTAAACTTACAACAACAGATGGAGCATATCTTCTCTGAAACAAATCCATAACCCGCGATTTTGGTCCTTCATCAAACAAAATCATGCTTTCCTACAGTTGAAAATTCAAATTATTTGGTCAATAACAAAAAATTGAAAAACAGAGAGAATGTGTGAAAAGTTGCAATACTTTGATAGTGTCGGCCTCTTGAGAGATATCTGCATCATCTCCACGGAGACTTTGTAATGAAGCTCTACATTCTTTTTCGCGTCCCCATTTTCCCTACATCATAACATTATTGAAAATCATCACTCTCACATTTTCTTTTTATAAAAGATCAAAAACATTGATTCATTAAACTAAACATACCAGCAATCTAGGGGACTCTGGAATGAAGAACAAAGTCACAACTTGCAAAGCACATGGAATGAGACCTGAGACAAAAAAACCGATAAACTTAAAATCACTCTGCAGTGAAAAGTTTCATCACCAAATTGATAGAAGAAAGGCCATGAAGCTTACCAATCAATGCCAATTTACGCCAATGAACAAAATTTCCAATGAAGTAGTATAAAGACAACCCACAACACTGCATCAGCTGTAACGAGATTTAAACAAATTTAAGAATATTAGTATCATACATATCTTGTATGGCTAAATTATATTATTCCCTGAATATTATATTCTTAAATTACCTGATTAGCAAATACAAATGCTCCTCGAACATGTTTTGGTGTTATTTCTGCAATATAAACTGGTATCTGAACGTAACAGAGTCAATATAGAGTCAGTAATTAATAACAAAAAAAAAAAAAAAAAGAATATATAATATTAAGAAATGAAAGAAAAGTAAAAGATATATTACCACGTAGCTTAACAAGCCAACTGCAAATCCTGTGGCTAGTCTTCCAATATCAAGCCACGTAGAGTTCCCTGCAAATGCTATTGTAAGCCAACCGAAGATGCAGAAAACTTGAGCAAACCACATTGTCTGTTTAAGGAAACAGAGAGAAACAACATCAGTACATGATCTTGAAACATTTGTATATATCAAATTGTAGAGTTTTTGTCAGAAATTTTACCCCTTTTCGACCCACGAGATCTGCGACCTTCCCACTGAAGATTGCACCAATCATCCCTCCAAAAGTCATGATTGAACCAAACATGGAGTACTGAAGCAGTATAGTATAAAAGAGAGAAATTTAGAAAAAGTAAGCAAAAAAAATATCACTTTTGAATGAAGAAGAATCAAAGTTGAAAATGGTTTCTTACTTGTGCAACAGAGAGGCCTAAATCATTTATGATCCCTTTTTGAGCAACTGATGAATAACCGGCCTGTAAAATCCAACCCCAAATATTCTTGTTTTCAGAATCACCATACTCATAAAAATCACAGATTGTTTGGATATAAATTCTGAAAAGATTGAGAATTGATGAAGAGGAAGGAAAAAAAAAAGATTGAGAATTGATGAAGATCAATGATTGATGACTAACCGCACAACCGTAGCAGAAAGAGCCACAAACAGAAACGAAAGTACTAAAAAGCACAACAGCAGTGATACGACACTCGTTGATGTCGTTTTGGTTCTTCCTCAGTAACAAGCCAGCTTCCAGATTTCTTGAGTTCTCCGACATCGTCATCTTTAACTTGTCCTCGAAAAAAGGCAGAGAAGAGATAGTTTCTTAAATGTCTTTGGAGTATTTGCGAATATACTTTTGTTTTGATATGCTTTTTCGCTTCCGTTTGAGGACTGACTCGAAAGCTCATATATATTCCTTTAGTCATGGAGGAGGAAAGCCAGAGGTCAGTTTCCATCTTTTCTTTTGTGTCACGTTTCTGTTGGTTTTTTTATTTAATTTTTTATTAATTCTATTGTTTTTAATTCAACGTAGTGTGATTTTATTGTTTCCTTTATTTGGAGATTGTTCCTTGGACTTTTTGGGGCCGTCTGCCGAAGAATAATTAAAGTGTGTTTACAACATTATCTTTATCAAATTGTTAATTTGACTTAGTGGATGCTATTTGTTAAACCTTCTTTATACGTGTAACTATGAAGGTCCGTCCCTACGCCGAATCAAAACCGTAATAAAGTGAAATTTGGTGATGATGAATTTTATAGATATGATGTCTAGATACACTTGTGAATCCCTTTTGCATAAACCAACATTTTGTAAACCGGTCTAAGATATTTTCTAGATGTGAATGTCTAGATACATTTGCGAATCCATTTTGTTGAAGGTTTCGGTTTGTCTTTTTTTTTTCTCCAAAAAAAGTAATACGTGTCACTTCTACCGTTATCTAATTGTATCTAGATAAAAAAAACAGGATATCTTAGCTGTATTTGTTATCCGTAGAGAAAGCCAAATAATATTTTTTTTTGTTGACCAAAAATAGGTTTTTCTTTTCTTTTCTACTTATGGTCCGAGTTCATTGAGCATTCGTTAGTCATTTCATTTGGCGAAATTGATTCAACATATTGTACTATTCAGATTTTTTGTACGCAAACTACTATATATTCACATTTGATTACTAAAAAGACATCATCATTAATACTTTCAATTATACGGTACTTAAACATTAAACACACATAAATATTGGATATGAACTAATTATCCAAATATTTTTAAATATGTGATCCAAAATAACAATAAGAAAAAACACTAGATACTACAATTTTTCAAATAGTGAATCAAGCCAAACTATCCATAAAAATCTATACAGAATCGTATACATGCTACATTTGGTTCAATGTAGTATCGATTTAGAAAGTATTTTTCTATTTTGAAAAAGTATCTGATTTGTTTTTTTTTTTTTTTATGTATCTGATTTACCCATAGTCAAAATTATTTTTTTTTATAAAATATAACAGCAAGAATTATTTTATTTTTTGTTTATTAATTCAAGTAGAAAATGTCAAAAGTCAAGACCTTATAAGAAATTTAGATAGTGTGATTAAAACTTAAATATTCTGGATAAGAATAAAATAATTTTTTTAATGTGAATAATCAATTTACAAATATAATACTTCCTACGTGGTTGATCAAATCATCACAAACTGATATGAGTTGTCACTCGGTATAGTTTCCATGCAATAAATAGTAAACGCGTTGGTAGAGGTTTGAAGTTTACATAACAAAATGCCGTGCACGTTAGCTATTGCGTTAGAGTATGACCCATCTCAACATTCCTTGTAAGCAAATCTAGAAACTACTTATCCATTTTTCAAATGTGTTATTTCACCGGTTTCTCCTCACACTTCATATAATTTGACATTTTGTCAATATCTAATTTGATATTGACAGACTTTTAATTTCTCTTTGCGGAAATTATCAACAACCTTTGAATTTTCTCCGGCAAAAAAGGTGTTTATTGTCCTATCTCAGTCTATTCAATAAAACGAAAAAATTGAAAGGCAATTTAGGCGTTCAAACAAAACAAAAGATATGGAGTACACCATTTAGGAATTGGCTAAAGACTAGAGAGCGATATGTGCATGGATTTTTGTAGTCTTACAAAAGTTCCGAGGCTCCCGACAGAACAAAGCTTGGAGAAACGGTGATTCACCAAAATCAATAAATTACAAAAGTATCAACGTTATTTATCACTATCACATGTTATACAGCCGCATAGAGGTTGAATGCACTTTTTCTAAATGGTTGGTATTTGGTGCACTGCTGCATCTGATGCGGAGTGTAAATGTTCTTTTTTTTTTTTTGAAAGATGGATATACTAATAAGTTTACCAAAATTTGAATTTACCTTTCAATAATTTGATTGGAGTATGTCTTATTTCATAGTCACATCGAAAATCTTTCAACCATATTTATTCGCTTGTTTTCGATACTAACTGCAAATGTTTATTATAGAGTTAAAGAGCAAATGAGATGGGCGTTTTGCATGTAAAGAATGAGAATTTTGTAATATAAACATCGGTTTTTTTTTTTTTTTGTGCAAAACCACGATTTCATTAGATTAGACCATTAAACCGGATGTAACCGGGTAAAATCCCTCGGTTTAACTGGCAAAAAAAAAGAACCGTAGCAAACCAACCCTGAAAAGCTCTGACGTGTGAGGGGTCCGTCCGTTGGTACTTGAACGCCGTATTTTTTGTTTCACGTGATAGTAACAGTAACGTTATAAATACATGTAATGAGTTTTAGGATACGTCAACTAGCCGATAACCTAAAAAAAACTTTTTGGTTCTCTAGTTCTTCTATCTTGAAAAGAAAGTTGTTGAGGGATCGGTGGAGGTGTATTTTTTCTTAAAATAACCTAATTTTGATAAAGGATATCAAGTTACTTTTGCATTTAATTTAATGAATATGTTACATAATTTTTTTTTGTTATAAATAATAGTATCAATAATATAATAGTATAATGCTACATTTAAAAATAAACAATGATACAGTATATTAATATATCACGTTAATGATCCTAATTTAATTGGCCACATCCTAGTCATTTTTCTAATTTGTGGCCATTTAGCCACTAAAATAACCATGTATAATAGCCACCTATGCCACTAAAAATCCAGTGTCGAAATTTTGGTCATTCCATGTATAAATAAATGGTCTAGAAAAATCGTTGGACATGTTTGTGGCTAAAAACTGTTTTTCGGTGCTGAATTAGTTTTTTTTCTATACCGGAAAACTAGTTGAAAATCGTGTGAATATAATATTATTTTTATTTTTTTGTCTTCTTGTTATTCTGTTATAAATAACAATTTTTATGTTTTTTGGTTTGATAAGGTTGGTTGAAATTGAATGGATTTTTGTCTTTGTATCGAGTCACTGTAAGAGAGTATAAAATAAGTATGATGATGAAAACCAAAAAATACATGATATAACAAAAATCTTAAAATCAAAGAATAAAACCTTTTTTTTAAACGTAAAATTTATTTAAAAGAATAAGAATTTATTTATATTATATAAAAGAAACCTCTAAATCTCTAATAAAGCAAAAGCAGAGCAAAACAAAATCAATATAGAGAGGAAATATAAAATTACGTAAGGTCTGACCAACGGTTTAATTGCTCGGCAAACTTGCTATTAACTGCATAATACAGTGAGATGATGCGATCATGAACGATTTTCCTTTCACACCATGTAAAAAAAAAAAAAAAAAATTCTTTCTCCGTTCAGTGGAGCAATATTATTTTGTCTATATGAGCTTGTAATGGTCAATAAACTTTTACCATAGTTTTGATTAGTATTTTTTGAAATCCATTTGAAGCTCCTGAATAGTTTGATTTAGATATTTAAGTTTTTAAGCAGATTGATGATCAAATCAACACATGCTTAAATATGTACATATTGACTCGTGTTTTGTTTTTTTTGGTCTTAAAATACGAGAAAAAGTAGTAGCGACAACAAATGATTCAGAAAGATGATTCTAAAGTGATACTGAGACAAAAAAAAAAAAAGTTAGTGACTCATATCTTTAAGTATTTATAATCTTTAACAAAATATTTTTTAAGTATTAGTATAATGAAGTTTGGCCTCCTTTTACTGACTCATTTTAAGATCTACAAATTTTGGTCATAAGTTCCATGTGACGAAGAAAGTGGGCACTCCAATAATAAATTATGAGCTAAAAGAATTTATAAATAATACGAAGCTGCCACCACGACATGGGCGAATTAGAAAGAAATTATTAACTTGGCCTATATTTCCATGTCTTTTTTCGAAGTGAATGGTCTTTTTTTGCTACCCACGAGTATGTATAGCTAAGTAGTCTTAGTTAACTGGTACCAATATCTTTATATTCGTCGATCTTCAAATCTATTTTTATCAAGCATATTTTGGTCACTTGAAACATTTAGCTGGTGACAATTTCCAGCAGAACAGAGCTAAAAATGTTTCCTCATATTTTTCTTTGATTGGTGAAACGCAAGCAAAATCCAAAGTAATGATCAATTCTGTTACACCAGTCTCTAGTCATTGGTTTTGTTACTTTTCAAGATTTTATGATGTTCAAAGTTGGAATGAATAAGGCCAAGAATGTCTCGAGAATGGGAAGAGATTTGGTTGTTCGTTTGTCCCGAGGCAGATATGATATGACCCAGCAAAAAAATTTTACTCCACGAAAAAATAGAATAGAATTAATAATTTTATATTTGGACGCGTAGTTTCTAAATTTGTAATCAGACAGCGTTATTTTCTTAAAAGAGCATGGTTTAATATAAAAAAAAAATAACATGTTAAGTTTTTTTTTTTTTTTTGATAACCCAGGTATCCCAAGCCTAATGGGTCCAGACTAGCCCACTGCGTGCGTTCCGAAGGCGGCAAGAGTAGTTCCTGGAGGCCGCATAGCCCGATTTTAAATTGTCTGCGGTGGCCACTTAAGGTGTTTGCAGCCGTGGGAATTCGAACCCGGGATTATTGGGAATTTCACCCTCAGCCCGAAATCCTTCCTACCACTAGCCCACCTATGAGTGGTTAACATGTTAAGTTTTAAAAAATAACGCTTGACAAAAAAAAAAAATGTGTTTTAAAATGATACTGTATTTTATTTTTTTATCTAAGTATTTTATATAAAATTTTATGTGCTTGCACAATTATATGAATGTATAATACGATATATATATATATAATTGATTATATAATCATAGACCCATATATTCATGATTATACTGGTTATAAACTAATGCATCACTAGAAAATTAATACAGTATATATTAGTTTTTTAAGACGTGAAAAATCGTAAAACTAAAAAAAAAGGGAGATTTGCAAAAATACCCTTTCAGCTATGCCCTTAAGCAAAAATGCCATTTCCCTTTTTCCCTTTTTAAAAATGCCCCTATTAACTGTAACAAATGACGGAATTGCCCTCTAACCTAAATCATTATTCACGAAGAAGCTTCCATGGCGTTAAGCCGAAACCTCACGTGGCTCGAGACTCTCTGGTTCGATTACTCCGCCACCAAATCCGATTACTACCTCTACTGCCACAACATTCTCTTCCTCTTCCTCATCTTCTCCCTCGTCCCTCTCCCTTTAGTCTTCATCGAATTGGCGAAATCTACCTCAGATTGGTTCGATCGGTACAAGATTCAACCCAAAGTGAAGAACTGGTCCCGTGGCTGAGTTGGGAAGAGTGGGACTCAGTGAGAGAGTCTCTCTTTTCTTCTTCTCCTGATAGAGTCGCTTCTGCTTTGGAAACGGTAAATCCTTTTCATGATGTGTTTTCTGACTGTTTGCTACAGAAGTCGAATCAAGCTTACTGCTTTGTACAAGAGAGCTTAAATTAGTTAAATCAAGCTTGTTGCTTTAATGGTTGTTCCTCAATATGTGTAAATTATAGGCTTTTAATCTCTTTTGCGGATTTCAGGTTGCGACATGGCGAAGCAGAGGATCTCTTCCAGCGCATGTGGATGTTACTTGTTCCCTTATTGAGATTACATGTATGAGTATGTGTTTATAATGTTATCCCATTTAGCTGGTAATTTTGCTTGATGTTTGTCAATCATGCAATTCGTGAGATCAGTAGTAGCCTAATAGAGTTGGTCTCTAACGAAACGTGAACTTTATCATCATTTATATTGCTGTGATGTTTCAGGAACTGATTCCATTTATAAATTGGGTGAGAAGCACATTTAGCATCCCGATTCTTGGTCTTTTACTCTTTGCCTCGGTGACATTGTTCCCAAGCATTCTTCTTCCTTCTTCTCCTTCCATGTGGATGGCTTGTCTTACATCTATTAGAAACGATGAGGAGCTAAGTAAGCTTCTTGGAGATGTGACTATTGCTAATGGAGGAGTGATGCCTAACATCCACAATCTCCTTCTCCCCAAGAAGTCTGGACCTTCAAAGCCTCAAGAAGATTAGGTCTTAACCACCAAGATATAGAACACGTTTCTCTGACTATCTTCTTATGTTTTGACTTCAGATCGAATAAATAATAAATAGCTAGAAGATGAACACATATTCTCTTTGTTTAGGGCTTTGTTTGTGTTCTTTCAGTTGTTTAGAGCTTTGTTTGTTTCTTTTGTTTTGAACATCTTATTTCAGTTTGTGTGAATATATGAAAGCTTTTGACATCAATGAGTACAAGAGTCTCTTACAAGTGTGCTTCTAAACTAGTTTTCACAAATCAATGAGATTCTTTTCTATAAAAGGTAAGTTGTAGCACTTTTGGGTTTAAAAGTTGGGTTGCTTTGGTTGCAATTTAAAAAATGAATATATAACGTAATTGATAGTAATATTACAACAATGATCACAAAAGGATTTAACAAGAAGAAACGAAAATTGTGTTTCTAAAACTAAATGTGAAATAGTGCAAAAGCTCATATAATAACCTTATAAAGTCTTACAATAATTACCTTATAAAAATCATATAAAAACCATATAATAGCCTTATAAAATCATACGATAATTACCGTATAAAAACCATATAAAAACAATATAATAGCCATATAAAAACCATATAAAAACCATATAAAACCATACAATAATTATCGTATAAAAACCATATAAAAACAATATAATAGACATATAAAAATCATATAAAATCATACAATAATTTCCGTATAAAAACCATATAAAAACAATATAATAACCATATAAAAACCATATAAAAACCATATAAAACCATACAATAATTACCGTATAAAAACCATATAAAAACAATATAATTACCATATAAAAACAATATAATAGCCATATAAAAACCATATAAATACCATGTAAAAATCATATAAAAACCATGTAAAAATCATATAATAGCTTTATAAACTCTTACAATAATTATCTTATAAAAACCATATAAAATACCATATAAATACCATGTAAAAATCATATAAATACCATGTAAAAATAATATAATAGTCTTATAAACTCTTACAATAATTATCTTATAAAAACCATATAAAAACCATATAAAATACCATGTAAAAATCATATAAATACCATGTAAAAATCATATAATAGCCTTATAAACTCTTACAATAATTATCTTATAAAAACCATATAAAACCATATAAAATACCATATAAATACCATGTAAAAATCATATAAATACCATGTAAAAATCATATAATAGCCTTATAAACTCTTACAATAATTATCTTATAAAAACCATATAAAAACCATATAAATACCATATAAATACCATGTAAAAATCATATAATAGCCTTATAAACTCTTACAATAATTATCTTATAAAAACCATATAAAAACCATATAAATACCATATAAATACCATATAAAAATCATATAAATACAATGTAAAAATCATATAATAGTCTTATACACTAATACAATAATTATCTTATAAAAACCATATAAAAACCATATAAATACCGTATAAATATCATGTAAAAATCATATAAATACCATGTAAAAATTATATAATACCCTTATAAAATCTTACAATGTAATCAATTTATACACATGGTTTGTTAGCAATTGTACATGAACGAATGTGACAAAATGATTTAAAAGAATCACACGAGTTTTTTTGGTCAAACACGCAAACTTTCATTAAGTAGAAATTGGAACAATTGTTTCATGGGCCAGTAAAGCCCTTTTTGCTAACATGTCAGCCACTGAGTTAGCTTGACGAGGGATATAACAGAAAGGTAAAGAGGTGAAACTTGTTCGAAGATCTCGGATGTCCTGAAGTACACCATTAAGCTTAGTATGGAAAGCTTCATCTTGAATTAGCTTGACTAAGGATTGAGAATTTGAGAAGACCTGCAATTCTTTTCGGTTCAGCTGTAAGGCATGCTTCAAAGCTGAGAGTAGTGCCTCTGCCTCTGCAACTAAAGCTGAGGTAATGGAGTCATTAGCTTCTGAGAAATTCTCTTGGCTTGTATTGGAGGCATTAACAAAGGTCCAACCAAATCCTCCTGAACGTGAAGATGGGTTCCAAGGTGCATCCAGATATCTAAGCTTTTCTATGAAAAATTGTTGCAGCACGGTGTTATTGGCTTACTCGGACGCTTTCATAGTCACAGCAAAGAGAAACTTACCTCAAGAGGAAGAGTTGCTATCAATGGAGCACATACGTCTAGTGTCATTGACTTTTTTGCAGGAAGAAATATAGTCTTCACCTGTTGATACAAGAAAACCCAGTTCTCCAAGTCAGCTTTCTTACACTTATTGAGAGTAAACAACAGAATTAAAGAGAATGCAGGAAAAGAAAGGAACCAAAAGGTAGTACTTTGTCCCAGTTCTCTTCTATTTCGATGCCGCCACATTCAGAGAAGCAACCTCCACGCGTGCAGCTAAAACCAATCCAAATCTACAAATCCTGAACAAGTTCCTACAGATTCAGGGACGAGAATGTCCTCGCTCGAATCAAATCGAGTAGTAGATCGCAGGGGGGGAGGAAAAGCTCTGATTGCGACGTTGATGTCTCCAAATCTCCTCCGAAAGTCTTCACAGCCACAAAACGAGAAGCGTTTGCAAAGAAATCTGGCTTCAGTCCATAAGATCCGAGAGCTGGAAGCAACGATTCCAGTAGAAAAAGGATCGAAATCGAGAGACGTTCGATCAATCAGGGGGTAAAAGAAGAGAAATCGAGCTGAGCGGTGTCTTCACGATAAAGCAGAGAGATCAGTCTTGAAATTGAAATCTAGGGTTTGGATTGGAAACAGAGCTCTCTCTCTCTCTCTCTCTCTCTCTCTCTCTTTCTCTCCGGTTATGTAAGCTTGAATCCACGGCTGTAGGTCACGCCGGCGAGATCGTCGTCGGAGTTAACCGCCGGAAAACCAGGATGACGGCGAGAGAATCGTTCAAATGGAGAAGAAGAGTTTGTCTCATTAAGGGTATAATGGTCAGTTTAGTAGGAAAATATAATAGAAATACAAGGAGGGACATTTTTGCAAAGTGACATAGAAGGAGGGGCATTTGTACCAATTTCTCAAAAAAAAATCATATGGAAGACAAGTCGACGAATTATTTGCCTCTATCACGAACCAAACTGATTTGTTCGACTGAATTTCTTAAGTTTTTAGAAAATTCATTTAATGATTTTAACCACCATGTCAACTTTTCTGATTGTAACATCTTATATCTCTGATTAATTGATCCACAAATTGATACAAAGGGAAGAGATGGAAAAAATATATTAGAGATATATTACACTTAAATTGCAAGATATTTTCGTCCATTTAAAAGTTTTTTGTAAGCCAGAATATTACAGTTTATTTTTAAAGTCTTTGGTAGCCATTAACCAATGCAATTATTCTAATATACATATGGACATATGAGAGATTTTATTCAGGATTCTAAAAACTCTTGTATTTGGTACTGACTTCTTGGAAAAAGTAATACACCAATACTATATGTCTATATATATACAATAGTCACAGATCAAACATTTTATAGTTTTTTTAAGTAAAACGTTTTGAAAATTTTATTTACCGAAAATTAAAAAAGAATTAACAAAGAAAAAGAGAAAGATAGGAAAACATATAAATCAATAAACTATGGTAAACTAGAAAATTATTAACATCATATAGGGAAATATGATGTTTATAAAGACTGTTTAGAGGAACGAGTGATTTCAAAGGAACATGAAAGAATCAAACTTCTTTGGACCGAATCATGTACAACTATAGAAGCAAATATTGTTTTTGTCGTCGTTTTAGGTGTATGCAAGCGTGCCGACTAAACTAAATGATTTTAATTGGATTGAATTGAAGTGCATTTGATCTTTGTCCATACTTATTAGTCTGTATTGTGGTTGTTTCAAAGATTCTTAAAATTGATAACTAAGTCCAGATCTTAACCTTGATTTCTTAATTTTCTTTTGTAAATTAAAACAACTTTTTGTTTGTAAAATATAATGCGTTTTTACTTTTTATACAGTCGTAAAGTGGATTTTTATCCTCCAGAGAAATATGTAGTTTTTTTTTGGGTCGGCAATATATAGTTAAACTGACATGAAATGCGATTTCGTGCCACTATGGTTTTTTTAGCCACTCACGGGTTTTTTTACATGTGACTTTTTTTTTCCTTTATATTTCATTTAAAAGTCACATATAACAAATTTACAAGGATGCAAGTATGGGAATTTAACTAGAGCAAACAAGTGGAGCTCGAGAGGGAAAATATAATATTTGTTATAGACAAAAGTGAGTGGAGTATTTGTTTGTTTAATGCAATAATCGCGTGGTACATTGGATCCATTCTCTCACCTTCAGATGTCCATGGTAGTGGTACCAGTATTATTCGGTAAATACATTGATATACATAAATAAACGACCACGACGTTGTCTATTATACATTTATATCGTCTTCTCTTGTCGCTATTCGTATAATGAATTTCCCTCAAAATAATTTTCATCGCTTATAATATCAGAGGATCGGATAGAATAATAAATGTGCTTTGATGATTAAAAATAATAATAAAGGAGTTTATTGTTTTTATTTCAATAGTTCACGTTTTTAGTATGATAAACAGCATACCTACCAGAGCACGACTTCGATCTTATTTGAGTAAATGCATGTTTTAAATATTAGTGGATCTAAACTTAATACATGTTGATCGTCCAATATGTAATTCGTTATTCTCGCAAGATCGAGATAAAATTTAATTAGAGTCTCATTAAGGGCGTAGTAAAGAAAGTAGATTAACTCATCCCTAAAATTATAAATTAAAGAAAGCGTCAGATGAATAAATAGATCACTAATAGAAGAATCAACCAAATTGATGGCGCGAACCAGAAGAATACTCTTCTCGAATGAATTTGTGCGTTTGATATTTGCTTCTTCATAACTTGTTGCGTACCAAACATAACTCTCTGTCGCTCCATACCCTAGGTTAATTAGTAACATTCTAGCATTAGTGTTTGTAGATAGTTTCATGTGGTATCGATAACTTTAATGATTGACACATAAACGACCAGGTTGTCTATTGAACATTCATATATGTTCTCTTGTCGTCTTTCTTTCGTATATATATATTAATATTTTTACCAAAAAAATATATATTAATATTCCTTCAATAATGTTCTTTGCTTATAATATTAGAAGATAGAACAATAAGTGAGCTTTGATGTTTAGAAAAGAATAATAAATGAGTTAAATTCAGTAGTTCACGTTTTTAGCATGATGAACAGTGTACACCTAGTCACCTACCAATGCCGACTTCGATCTGTTTATTTTAAATTAGGTTAGGATTTTAATTTGGCTGTAAATTCTAACTATTGTACTGATCCGATATATTTATTGATAAGTACCCAATTGAAAATCAAGATTGATAAACCTGAAGTACATGTTCGACTGACACAGATAAAAAGAAAAATGACAAATGGAATTGTAGACAATGAAGCATAACTAATGTTGGTGGTAAGTTGGTGTATTAAAGAGCTCTTTAACGGTGAAGGTTTTCAAACTCATGACATGGAGTCGAGTGCGGAAGTATTAAACTGTAAACGTACCCTTTTAAAGTTTAACTGATCTTTCAAAGTCGTTAGAGAAAACGAGGAATAGACTAGTGAATCCATGGGAATTTTTTTTTATTGTATTCTTTTACGGTAAAATGTTTTTTTAACAGTCATATCACCTATATTAAATGGAAGAGCAAACTAGTAGATTGATCGATAAACAAGCAATATTAATCAATTGACAACTAGTTTTGAAAGAGTTTCGTTTACTGCGCTTATGATCAAGTAGTAGGGAATAAGGGACATGTGAGGGGCATGATAGGATAGGAACAGCGAGACCTCAGGAATGCTTAGGAGATAGGGAATATAGGACCACCGAATGGATATATTCTAGCTTTCTTTCTCTTGTCTTTAGAACAACTCTATCACTGACCATATATGTACCGGAAACCCAAAGCGGTTAGTACCAACAAAAAAGACAAGACTTATATACTATTACTACTGACTGATTGTGTTAGTGATGCATCCTATT
Source organism: Erysimum cheiranthoides (assembly GCA_011420285.2). Lineage (NCBI taxonomy): Eukaryota > Viridiplantae > Streptophyta > Magnoliopsida > Brassicales > Brassicaceae > Erysimum > Erysimum cheiranthoides. Next base: position 20,799,926 of record CM022176.2, on the reverse strand, counting down.
ACTACGAACCGTGTGCTACAATCTCTAAGCCATAGGATATCACCATGTCTCAGGAGGCATTGACCAAAACGACCCTGAAATCCCAATACCCTCGTTCACTGGCAATGAACTGGTCCCAGCTTGCGTTTCGTTAATACCAGTGGGATAACTTGGGTGCAATCAAAAATGCCTGAATTTCATCATTGCCATTATAAGCTGTTGACTGAGGCAGAGGAAGTGTTTGAGCTTGTGCTTGAACTGGCCGCGTAGGTCGAATCATCATATGGTCATAACCCATACCAGGTGCTAGGCTGCCTCGCATCCGGCTCTGTGGGCGCCAATTTGCAATGTTAGCAGGAGTCAAATCCATGAACTCTCGTGATGACAACTGTCCCATTGCATCACCTGGACTGAGTCTTTGGTCAGTGGTCCCTCCGTAGTTGACAGGTGAAGTTTGGAGATGTGTAATGAAAGATGGCATCGGTCTTGGCATGGGTCTTTGGACGGTGGTGACTCCGTAGTTGACAGGTAAATTTTGGAGAAGTGTATTGGAAGACGGCATCAGTCTTTGGTCAGCGTTCCCTCCGTAGTTGACAGGTAAAGTTTGGAGATGTGTAATGGAAGATGGCATCGGTCTTTGGTGGACATTCCCTCCGTAGCTGACAGGTAAAGTTTG
>CM022176.2:20773220-20799171 GCA_011420285.2 Erysimum cheiranthoides | reverse complement strand
TAGGAGCATGATGGGCTGTTGGATGATAAAAACTGAAGCAGTCAACACTCAACATATAACTTGAAGGTAAAAAAAAAAAAAAAAGAGAAAAAAGAAAAAGTAAAGTAAAAATTAAAATCGAAGAATAAGATATATGGCAAAGATATAATCTTTGACCAGCTGGTGCTGGTCAACAATAAAAATTAATTGGATTACATTTAATCTTTTTTTTTTGATAATCATAAATGAATTGCACTTAATTAGTCAATCATGTATATCACTTCTGAATTGTTAATTACTCTAAGAATCATATTCGCTTAACTCATACTATGTCTTAAAATAACTTCCATGCTTCAAGAAACAATATATTAGCATCATGACCTCCATGCATGTAAAGTTAGGAAAAAACTTTATCAATACGTATATATAAACTCTAAACCATTTTGACTAAAAAAAATCTAAACAATAAATTAATGATTAAATCTGGAAGTTTCAGGCAAGGATATATAATTATATATGGTTATGTGGTGCTACCATTAACCATTAAATGAAACATATATTATTAACTGAAATTTGGGGTGTCCAGTTAAATTTGCATATTTGTTATATATGGGGACTTTTAAATTAAGAATGTTGACATAAAGAACTAATAATTACTTATTTGATGGTAAAGAACAACAGCTGAATGTGTATTTTCTAGTCGAGACAAACCAAATGGACAACTAAAAATATGGAGAATGTTGATGATTAATTGAATAAGTTCATGTTTACCTATGCAACCACATTATGTTTCATTCAATAATTAGTTTTTTCACCAAATTATAAATCAGAAATTTTCTTTCAATTGAATTTTTTGTTTTATTTCTTTAATTATTTTTTGCATTACAAGAAAACAAAAGAGAAATTTAAAAAGAAAATGGTTAAATTAAGCAGATAATGGCGCAGCTGTTGGATTTTCCGTTTCTCCACCAAAACCATGGCATCTACATAATCTTTTATCACCTACTTTATCACATCGACAATCAACACAAGCTTCACAGCAATGTTTGTGAAACAGTCCTCTTTCTTTTTGCATGTGAATGTGATTATGACCTCTTTCTTGGCTTCCACCAAGAGTTTGAAACTACAAAAAAAAAAAGAAGTCAAATCAAACACGGTTTTTGGTATGAAAACGATATATGAAATTGAATCTGAGGTAAAGAAAAACTAAATACAAGTCGCGGTGAAGACAAGAGCGGCCAAGAACACTGCAATGGTTACGCGAAGATTGTTCATATTCTCTCCTATCTCTGAAACCGATTTCGTTTGTAGAATTTAAGTGTGAATAACTTTAGTTTAGTTTGCGATGGAACGATGGAATAGTACAATAATAGGTATATATAGAGCATGATTGGGTCCAGAAAGTTGCTTTGTTGCCTAAAATGTTTTACCTTTGACAATGTTTTTGTTAAATAACGCATATGTAATATATGGTATGTTTGTAATGTCCAATTAAAATTACATATTTGTTAAATAAGGTGTCCTAAGAATCTATGGGTTTTAAAGAAATTAAATTTTTTTGTGCAAACAAAGAAATTAAATTTAACCCAAAAAGGAAGTGATACGTGGTAAAAAAAATCTATGGCTTTTGTCGTTTGTCCAATTAAACTTTCGTAGTTTCGAGAAAGCTATTTTCCCGTTTCGAAGGTATCCTAAGAAGATATCTTGCTCTTTTTCCATGGCGGGTTAGTAAGGGCAATCCTAAGAGAAAGTCCTGTTTTATAAGTTAAAATTAGTGAAAATATAAAAATTTTTGGTCATATAGACAAATTTTTTAAAAATTTAATATGACTTTTGTCAACGTTACTTTCTTGATTCTGTTTTCATAAAATAATTTTTTTGTAAATAGATAATTATGTTATTTATTTTCTTACACAACAACAGCAAAAAAAAAATTATCAACAGTAGTTTTTCTTCGTAATCAAAAAAGATAATTACGTTATTTGTATTTTAAAGCTATTATTTTAGACATGTTATCTCAAAATATGTTTAGATCAAACCAACGCTATGATTGGCTCATTTCTCTTATGTGTGTGTTTTAATACTGCTATGATTGGCTCATTTTTCTTATGTGTGTTTTAATACTGTCAACCATATGTTATGCTATCTAAATTTTAAAGTAAGGATTCTTTTTCCAACTCGCCAATTTGGATATGTTTTCTTATATTGGTGGTTTAAAATGGATAGACTTCATGAGACACACAAAAATGCCTTTCCATTCTTTATCTTCGACACAATGACTTAAAATTTGTTGGTCTGTATCTTATAATTGTGTAACGTAACTGAACATCACTTTGATGGAATTATTGTACGTGTCTCGATCTCGCGTACTAGAGAAATAGAATTGCAAGCTATAGATACGAAATGTGAAGGAGGGTCGGAGCAGGCGGTAGAGAACGAAACACACGCATACCTCTGTTTTACGATTAATCACTACGATTTATCAGTGATCAAAGAACCAATTTGAGCTAAGCTATTATTCTTCTCAACTACCTCTCTGCCCAAAATAGTTATATTTTTCCTCTTTAACTCACGTAAACTCGACATTTCTTCTTTAATTTTATACATTCACCGAATTTGCATCAATCAACATTTATAGCAATTACATGTAGGGAAATCACATGTTCGATTGTATATACAGACTTTGTATTTGCACGTGACCGGACAAATTTTGTCACAAGAAGAGTTTCCGTTGCAACGCACACACTGTTCGATGTCAGGTTAGGACCAATCACTGATTAGTAGGAACTTGAAGATCATCGCCACAGTCGCAAGAAGGACTTCTGGAAGACAAACGCATGGTTCTTGCCATCCTGTCACTATCACATCGGATACCGAAAGTAAATCTGCATCCAAAAGATTTAAAAGTTTAGTAAATGTTGCCAAAGATGTAAAATCGATATTTCACATTCAAAACTATGGTATGTGTAACAAATTCTTACAAGACGCAACACTCAGAGCGAATACAAAGTGAAAGATAAGTCTCGCCATAGATTTGAAGTCTTTTTAATGCGGATAAAAATTTTGATGGAAATAATTTGTTTCATCTCTATATATATATAGGAGAGCTTATTGCAAAAACTTTGACTATTTGTAATAAACTTAAGAATTTTAAAATTAAAACTAGATTGGTAAGAACAATATAATTAAGTATTTTCATTTGTCAATTGACTTATAAGTTTTAAAAGATATATGTTGGACAGTCTTTTTTTTTTTTTTTTTTGGGGCTAATATATGTTGGACCGTCATTATGGTAATACTATCAGATTTTGAAATTAAATGTTGACTTGTCATGTAAGGAGTCAAAGTATGAGTAACCTACCCATTTAATCTAATATGAACAGAAAACTTGTATAACTTGAATCATGTCTAGTTTGATCCGATTCGAAATGTGATGGGATTCTGATTAAAAATTATCATTTAAAAAAAGTATTAAAGATCTTATATCAAAATATATAATTTAATATATTTATTTCAGTAAGTTTAAGTTGAAAACTAATAAACTTAACAAATTTCTTTATCAAAAAAAAAAAAAAAAAAAAAAAGAAGAAGCTAAAAATAATATTTTGTTAGTACAAAATACTGTCACAAACTAGTTATCAAAACTCTGATAGGTTTTTTTTTTTTTTTTTTTCTTCCAATTCCCACATCCCACATAAACTCATCTAATTGTGTGATCATAAATAGATCAAGTACTGGACCAGCGACAAATATAATTTACATCGAAAAGGTATATATCCATTTTCTTTTGTGGCGGATATGAATTCTTACCAGTCTAAGAGAAATTTAAAACAACATAAAATGATCAGCCACATATCTCACTGATTAAATAAGGAGAGACATCTAGAATAGATCGCATGTGTAAAGAACAATATAAAGGTCTTACCCACAAAAAGTTCATTTCCTGCCGAAAAAGGAACATTATAAAGTTTTATTTCATTTATATAAGGAATCCAAAATATATAAAGAAATCAAGATATGTTTGTACGTATGTGTAACATAGAATATGAATGGATATGTATGTCTTGATCTAAAAATAGAGAGGCATGATTTGACCTAAGCATAATATCATCTGGAAATGATTCGAACTCTTACCGTGGAATATAATAGAACCTTTTTAAAAAAATTGTTAGATCATACTTTGGATGATCAGCTCTTATTTCGAAAGGCGGAGTATTCGAAAATTCAAAGTGTTAATATGGACCACAATTTGTGAACCAATCCAGCTTGCTCATGCATGTAATCTACGAGTTAAAGTTAGAAACTTTAATCTATTAAATACATTTTGGAGACTGATGCTTATGACGGGTTCACGAGTTAGACGGATCAACAATTGGTCACAAGTTAATATTGCGGAAATTTAAACTTTTCTAAATACATTAGTAAGAAAATTTTGTTTTATAAATATCAAACTATTCAATCAACCGTTATATATATGAAGGTAAAAAAAAGTTAAATGCACATATAAATAGTGCGAGCATTACAAAAGAATTATCTACTAGCCCTCTAGAGGTTTTGAGTTTCTTTTCCCAATTGTTGTCATTAGTCTTTTACATATCTGGGCATAGGTCCATTAACTCCTATCACAAAGAGACACTAAGGATTAAACCCTAGAATTAGTGGGATGATTAAAGCATTTTGGATCTAATCCACTTCTCCCAAATTGTTATCACTTAGAACTTTTATTTTTAAACTATAAAGCTCCTTACATTATATTTATATAAATGATAATTAAATCTTCTAATTCAAAATGGAGTTTCCAACGTTTTGATATTGACATCTGCTGACGCCAGTTCGCAGCAGTTAGGTTCAAAGGTGCCAATGATTTATTTATTTTAATTAAATAAATACAAATCCTTGTCGCGATTTGTTTTTTCCTCCAAGATCACTTATTTTTTAATATATTTTTACATTTTCTTGTCGCTTACCAATTGGCTTCTTCGTGCGTGGGGCTCATCAGAGATAATTATGTGGCTCTCCTTCGTTGAAATTTTTGTAGTATTAAATTCTGTTTTTCACCTTTTTCTCTTTCAATGCTGTTTAATTAATATATTAAATTTGTGGTTTGATATGTAATGGTTTGGATAATCTGCCTCTTCAAGACAAATGCCATCACTCTATTACTGCCTCTTCTCGCTAGACACCGACTCCAATTAGCGATCAAATCTTAAAAGTACAAAAAATGTGATAATATACTATTAAATAACAATAAGAAAAATCTATTAAGTAGACTGAAGGTAATTTTCGTCAAAATTTTTTACAAACTCTTTTTTAGATATCATATCGAGTTGAATTTAATTAAATAAGTAAATTAGACTATATATATTCTTTTGTGCACACAAATATCGACTATTTAAATTTTTATGTGCATGGTCTTGTCTCATAAATGCTTCTCTAATTGCAGTGGTATTTTTAAGAGTTGAAGAAAAATTATTCCTCTCGTCTACTACACATGAATACTTCTAAGTTTGGATTAAAGTTATTACACTAGCAATCCTAATACAAATCATTAAGTTATATATTTGATAAACAAAAGATTTGAATATGAGAGATCTATTTTTTATTTTTTTTTTGGGCAAATGAGAGATCTATTTATATTTGTTTATTTGCATTAAACTTTGTTATCAATTAGTAGTATTCTTATTATTTATTAAATTTTAAAACTAATATCTAATGGAGATTTTTTTTTGACATTATATCTAATGGAGACTATGATTAAAGAAAAGGTCACTTCAGATTTTTTATATATATATCTGAAAAAGGTAAAAGCCGAAGTCGTTCATTATATAAATACGGACGGATAGAGACATGTTACGGTATTATTGCACGTCTTCTGGTTACAATATGAGACAAAGGCATCTTAATACTAGGTTTAGGTAACACACACCTGACTTGACCGTGACCTATTATCATCTTTAATTATATTAAACTCCTTATATATAAAATTTTCAAATGTGTCCATGGATCGACTATTGTCACTCAAAATATTTTTTATCAACTTCGAATGGGGATGACACGTGTCGACAGTAACACAGCAAAGAACTGGCAAAATGGTTTACGTAATTTAATAAGATAGGTTCCCCTCTAAATTAAATCAATTAATCAATTGGTTATATTAATTAGTGGCGGAAGTGTGAGTGGATCACTACCTTAATTTTGATTGCTTAAGCCAAGAAGATTAATTATACGATTAATTAGAAGTTAATCATCAAGTAGATGAGGTGCCGTACGCAAAGGTTTTTTTTTAGCTTATATAACTTTCACATTTTATTAAAGTTTTGTATTACAAGAAAAAAAAATTAGGATGACGTACAAATCTTGAATGTTTAATTAGTATTTTGCGTTCTTTTGGAAGTATATATGTCTTACAAGCATAAGAGAATTAATAATTATATAATAGTTTTTTATTCGAATGATTTTATTAGGCTGGTGATCAAAACTTGTTGACAAATGAATGTGTTCCTACTGGTGATGACATAAATCGATCTTTCTTGTAGTCATACTTAATAATCGTGGTAAAAATTGATGTAAATTATAATATCAATACGAGATTGTTTATAAAAAAATATGCTTATTGAATAAACTATGACGACGAAGACCAAGAAAAGAAAGAAGAGAGAAAAGCTATGACTACTTGATTAGGTGTGACCGGATCCAAACAATTAATTGATATCCAAATCTTTTTCCAAACAGAGAAAAACATAGTGATCTTTAGCGATTACTTTTTTTAGGGTCAGTGACATCTTCTAGAGGGCTATTTGAGGCATACAACGAAGATGGGTCTAGATCAAACACAGAACACAAGTCTTTAGCATGAAGGAGAAGAAAAAAGACAGGCTTATCCTCTTTAGTCCAATCAAATATTTATAGGGAAACTATATATAAATATGGGGTTGCTTTGTAGTGAAGTGGGGGAAAGTGGAGACAGTCGTCATAATGTTATTTGCAAAATGGTACACTTCAATAATCAAATTGTACCATAGGGTCATAGGCTCTTTTAAAAGTCTCTCTAAATGGGTATATTTGAAACTTGAAAGCAACCAAAACAAACATGAAATTTTGTTTACTTTTTCTTCCCTATAAAATTAGAAATTATCCGGTGACGCGTGCTCAACACAGTCCTTCATTGTGCTGTCCTATCACATACAAACTTTTAGCTCACAATGTCGACCGGAGCTACTTTTTTTTTTTTTTTTTTTTTTTTTGCTTGATTATGTTACGAACAAATCTCTTGATGATATATGGTCAATGAGAATGAAACCTTTTTTTCATCTATATGGCAGGGAAATTTCGTGGAAGTTAATAACCCTTTATTAAATAAAGTTTCATTAACAAGTGAAATCACGATGTATAGAAATTCAACGATAGATATTCGTTTCATCGTTGTTGATGACAACGATAATTAACAACAACAACAAATGATATCGACTAAAGGACCAAACACTGAAAATTTCAGTGGCAAAAGTCGAGAACTAGCTAGTTGTAAACGACATGCCACCACCAAATTTACCGCTAAATTCACCAATAATCATATATTAACACTAACTCGTTGAATAGGGTCAAATTAAAGTTCGCTGAAGTCTTTTAAAGTCAATGGAAAGTATTGCACCAATTTGTTCTTTTTTTTTTCTTCTCAATGAACTCAATTGTGTAATAGACTACGAAAGCAAGTAAGCATGTTATGTAAATGTTTAAGTTGTGTCTCGGTGAATTGGTGCGCCGGCCATGAGGCGTCACTATAAAATGTTTGGACCCACTCATAACATTTTCATGTCTGATTTATCAAATCAGGTCTTATCTGTGTTCCCATTTGTCTCTTTTTTGGTAAATGTTTTTTGGACAACGTCACAGATTAAAACAGTTTGAGAATCTATACCCTCTCTCTCGCAATAACTACTAACACACAAACACGTAGAATACGAATAGTATGGAATGGATTTCATCAGTTCGTTAAAATCGTTTTTGAAGATAGGAATAATGTAGGTGTGGTTGGAGTTTTGTTGATGGACGAAATTGCGTTCCCTTGTTAAATGCTGAGGGTGAATTTAGCGGTATGGCTTAGTAATTAAAGAAGAATAACAATTTAAATAGACTTTGCGGTCAAATTCAAATACATAATTAGGGTTTGGACTGTTGAAATTAGGATTTTGTTTAATTATGTTTTGCTTCCATTTAGTTGAAATGTTATTTTTTTAAGTTCTTTTGGTCAAAATGATTCAAAATTTGTTAGCTAAAATAATATTTTTTTGAATGTTATGGATATATTTATAAATTATTATTTTTTCTCCAATTAGAGTTTATAACAGTTAAGAACTTATTACAATATTATTAGTATTAGTTCTGATTTAAAATATTTTATGATTATTGTAATAAATATTATTTCTTAAGTGGCTTCAATTATATTTTATTTTATATCTTAAAACTAGTAAATTAAAATTATTAGCCCATGATCTAACCGGACTAACTCGATAACTCCAAAAACTTTTCTAATTTGTTTTTCGATCTGGATTTGAAAACAAAGTAATATAAAAAGGCATGAAAGAAATGATTTCTTTATTAGTTATTAGTTTCTTCAAAAACTTGTATGTTAATTATTGAAATCCATTTTATTTATATAGAGCAAGAGAGAGATGGATCTTAGAACTTATCCTATCGTTTGATTTATAAAAACTATTAAAGCATGCATTAATAAGTTCAATAGTGGGAAAACACCTAATTAATTTTAGATTTTGGCTAAATAATTTTATTGACTTGATTGATGATTACTAGTTAATTAAGGAAACAAATATGCATTGAAAGGTGAGTATGGAGTAGTTGTGGTCCTGGATTAGAGCCATATAACTCAATTAACAAATACTCCATCAGTCAAGTCTATCATTATACGAAACACAAAAAAAAAATCATATTTAATTATTAATCATGAATGAAAAAAATCACCTATTGACCTTTCTTTGATATAAGAAATTCTCACTATTTATGTTTTTTTTCTTACTACTGCAGATATCACATTGATACATGCAAAATTCTTAAAATTAATCTACATTCTGGCTTAGTCTCCAATCATAAAAATAAAGACTTCTTGAATATAGAAAGCAAGTGGAAACACCAACTTTTTTTTTCTGTTCCTTGAAATTTTCACAAACAATATCATTTTTCATGCCCAATGGGAAATGGTAAAAGTTTTCAGAAAAAGTGTTTGTACTCATCAGAGCATGGGCAATGGTAAAATAGGTGGAGTGGGTGTGAAATATTTTTTTATTATTAAAATTTAATGAGAAAGAGAAAAGAGAGAGAGAAGGAAGGAGAGAGAAAGAGAAGAGATTAAAATAATCTATACAACCGGTTGTAAACCTACAACCCCTCTCTCCTGATTTTTACACTATTTGATTACTTTTTAATTTTTTATTAGTCACAACCCTTCAAAGATTGTGCCATTGTGTTTGGTCTCAGTGCAGTGAAATAAGTACGTAAGAACTATACAACGATTACGGCAATATTATAGTATTTTGTCATGTATGGTAAATATATTTATATATATTTATTGTCTATGGTTACCGGTTTACACACAAATGAAAAAGGACTATGATTGCTACAGTAGCTTCCACAGTAATTTATATAATACGCGAAAATGTTTTATGGTTGGTGATATGACACAAGACAATCATAGCTACCAGAATTTAGTAAAACTGGATAAAATATGTGTTTTACACAGTTTGCTATGTGAATAAATAGTATTTTAGTCTTTTAATTTGTCATTTATATCTATATATATCATGGTATATATACGTATATATAATATTTTACTGCAATTTTTTCTGTTCAGTGATTCAATCCGTGATGTATCGCACCTTTATTCGAACTTTACGTTTATAACTAAAACTAACATGTTATATATTTTTATTATAACAAAATAATTAAATATACTTACATAATATACATTTATCTTTTTATTAATATAGACAATGAATGTTGTTAGAAATAACATTAACTATTTTGCACACAATATAGAGACAAATCAATAGAATTTCTTTCTTTTTCTTAGCGTCCACGAACGAATATATATATATATATATATATATATATATATATATTTCCTTAATTTTTAACACACACAATAAAGGTATTTCTAATTTTTATTATTCATCTCAAGTGACAAAATGAAGTCAGCAAAAAAAATGCTAGAAAGCTATTGAAACGTGAACGACTTTGTAAACCCATATGCAACAAATAAAATATAAGCTGGCTGGTTTTTGGAGACATCTCACAAAACCATCAATCCACCAATCCACCCAAATAAAAGTTAGTCCACCTAAACACAATATACTTTGTGGTTCTACAAATAAAATCTAAAAAACAATATACTTGTCGAATATATAATCAAATTAATTATTTTTATACCACCATTAATTAATTATATTTCTTTTTACGAAATCGGGTTTTACAAACCACGGTATTAAACCTCTCTATTAAAATACTAATGTTTCTGTATCTATTATATTATTAGAATATGATTTATATTGAACACCATTTTCTACATAACTTTTCCTCCCCACCTCTATATAACCCTTCGCCCTCTCTTCCTCTTACTTCAAAACCACTTCACACAAAACACAACTCTCTCTCTCTTTCTCTCTAAAAACATCTCACAAACGATCTTTCAACAACACAAGACATATCTCGAAACAAATTATAGCAAAGATCATGGACACGATTCCAGCAGAACTCACCGGATACTTCCATTATCTATTACCGGATAAATATAATAACCAAACACCAATCATGGAGTCTGCAGAGTACGTCAACATGCCCTCTTCTCCTACCTCTTCTTCCTCCTTCTACCACCTCAACGGTCTGATCAACAGCAACAACAACTACTCTTCATCATCCAACGGTCAGGATCTAGTGACGAGCAACAACTCAACATCGGACGAAGATCACCAGCAAAGCATGATCATCGATGAGAGGAAACAAAGAAGGATGATCTCTAACAGAGAATCTGCTCGTAGGTCAAGGATGAGAAAGCAGAGACATCTCGATGAGCTTTGGTCTCAAGTGATAAGACTTCGCACTGATAACCACTGTCTTATCGATAAGCTAAACCGCATATCTGAGAGCCATGAGCTTGCCTTAAAAGAGAACGCTAAGCTTAAAGAGGAAACTTCTGATCTCAAACAGCTTATCTCTGAGATCAAGTCAAATAACGAAGACGACAACAATTTTCTAAGAGAGCTTGAAGATTCGATATCAAACTCTAGATCGGATTCGAACCAAATGGGCAGAGATTTTGAGTTGTCTTGATGATCTTGATCATTGTTCTGCTTGTGCCAAGAATTTAGATTTCATAAGGATCATATTGTATTATATGATATAATAGTAATAATAATGTTCTTCTCTATCGAGAAAAAAAAAATGTTCCTATATCTTTTTCTTTTAGCAACTTGAGTTACTTAAGAATATTAATGAAGATCATGCGCTACTATTCATATTATATTATTCTTAAAAAGCCGTTTTTAATATAAAATATCCACTAAAAATGTATGAACTTTACAATATGGGAAATAATATGACTCCCTCAAAAACTTTCAGAACTTAATTATAATATCATTGTGTTAACTCCAAAAAATATTACAAATTTTAGGTTCAACGTATGAATTAATTCCACTTGTAGAATAGTTTTTCCCGACGACATAAGTTTTTAATATTACTTATGTTTGGTCGACACGAAATTTGATCAGTTAAATGTAACTTTCAAGAAAACTAAAGAAACATTTTGTTATATTTTATGTCCGTACTTCTCTTTATATATTTTAATATGATTGTAAGAAAGTGTGCATTAGTTACCAATAAATTTGTTGGTACCAATATGTTGCTGAATTTCCCGGCGTGGAGTTTTAAACCAAAATCCGAATAGTCTATGAAAATAATGTCGATTATCAAAATATAGAACGTTTCGGGTTTTTGTACGAGATATATATCAAATCTTAAAATTTCAGTTCGCCGCATAAATAGACTTGCATCATCACAGAGGAAAAAAAAAACATTCATGGCAAACAAAGATTTAAGATGAAATTGATTGCTAAAAATGGTGGACCGGCCTTCTTCTTTTCAATTTTAATCAACAATTTAATCATTAGCCCTTTTTCTTATTTTGTCATTATTTATTTTTTGCCATTTAAGCATCACTAGTTCGAGTTTGACAAAGCCACCTAGAAATTATTTCTTCAAGTTTTTCACCTGACACATGAATACTCTTCTGAATCCAAACACATCAAAATCAAAATGAAGAAATCGATGTACATCATAAAACACTACTGAAAGTATAATTAAGTTAACTTATCTCCACTAAATAATATTCTCTACGTAGTTTTATACGCTCTTTTGTTTTCATGTGTTGGAGATAGATTATTCTATTGTTATCTTTTACTATTAAAGATAATTATCATTCTAACTGTGGAAGTACATTTGGATCGATAACTAACCGAAGAAAAGAAAATTAAACATTGAAACACTTAGTGTTTGTGGTTTCGCATATATAGCCGTTAAGTATATCAGTACGTTACGTATTATTTGTTGAAACATCAATCGTAGAAATGTGAGTACGTATATTCTCTGACATGCATATACTGTATGATCCACCGTAGCTTGAAGATATTCGTTTTTTAATTTTACTAACGTCAAATTTGTCCACAATTATGGGTGAAAATATATTTTTAGATATAATGTATAGAGATCATGTAAACATTGAATAATAAAGATTCATGTCCGCTGTCCTAATATTCGGCCTTCTAAGCAAATGTCTAGCCAGCCAAAATCATATGAAATACTTCGTTTGTGATCAAATCATCAGTCACTGAAAAGTTAACGACATTTTGCTGTAGACGTCCATTAATCAGTCTAGGCAGCCTATATATATATATATATATATATATATTAAAATAATAAGACTAAAAAACAATACTTTAAAACTATGTTAACATCATATTTGTCATTTTTACAATAATTAAACATAAAAATGTATAATGATACGAAAAACAAATCTCTGATTGATTAGTAATATACGGACTAGAACGTTTAGAGCAGATTTTTGAAATTATTCATGACGAAAATCACATATGAGGAAAAATATATGAAGTGTCTCATATCGTGACTAGCTTTTAATTTTTTTTTTTTTTTGGTAATGTCGTGACTAGCTAACATGCTAATAACAGATTACAATTAAAAAAAAAAAAAAAACATAGAGATAGAATACCGTTTTCTCCCTACCAATGGATTCATATTGGATTGAATTTTTAAGAAAAATGTTGGATATAGAAAATATTTTTTTTTTTTGCTCAATTGTTGAATATAAGACTATCTAAAAATGGTGGATGGTATTGGTAGTTGAAATGAAATTAGACAAAGGGAGGTGGTGGCTCCTGGTGATAGTGCCTCTGCAAAAAGAGTTAAAAAAAAAAACCAAATATAAAAAAAATGGAGACTTTTTAAAAAACAATTTTTGTGAATAGCGTTTTGCCGTTTTCTATAGAAAGAGCAATTTTATAAATAATATTACCATTTGACCAAAAAAATAAAAATAAATAATATTACCATATCACCTCTAATACAGTTTATAATATTCTAAAATTAACCAATCTTCTTAATTATAATTAAGTAATTTAAATATATAAATAAAAATTAAATAAGGCTTAGTAAATAACCAAATGTAGAGCCAAAATTGAAAAATAAAATTTGGTAGCGATCCATATTTGACGTATGAATTGGTCCTTGTTCCGTGCTATTACTCTAAACTTTAATAAGTCTTACCATATTTTTATGTAAATAATGTATTCATAATTCATCACATCATCACTCGCCACTTCTATTACATACGTAAATATACCATATGTATATACCATAATCTTTTATTCTGTCCTTTTAACCTTCTGCATGTTTTTTCTTAGATGACTATAAGTTTTATTTGGGCCTATAGCCCAGCTAATTTTTTTTACGGACAGCTCAATTAAAGTTTTTTTTGGTCGTATAGCCAATATTTAAACTTTATGCTCTCTAAAAAGTAACAACCTTATGAGATGTAAAATAAGGACATTAAAAGAAATTAAACGAAGATTAGAATAAAAGAACAAAGAACACGAAGTCAAGGAGACTTTGCTTCTCCTAATTATAGTTTGCTAAATACTTCGTAAAATACAAAGAGTAATCGTTCTTGTTTCAAGGAGATAAGTTTAAGTCTTGTGTATATATGTAATCGGTGTGTGCAGCTACGGATTTCTTCACAAGACATTCTTCTTCACTGTCTGAATTCTTGCACTCTACTCCATCTCCATCACCTTTGCTACTTCTTGCTTTCTCCTAAATCCAACAAAAAAAAAAAACTAAATAAATGAATCACTCGAATTTATTCACTAATGTCTTTCAGTGAATTTCTGGAATTCGAAAAATATGAAATTTTGATTTGTAACTACCACATGCTGAAACCAATATCTAGTTGATATAATACGTACGATAATTCAAAACTTATATATCATTTCCATCCAAATATCATTTTCTCAACTTATATATTGTATTGAATTTGATCTATACGGTTCCTATAAACCATATGGTAGAAAGTTATTATGTTGAGATCGAAGACATACAAAAATATTTTCATACGTTTTTGTTTTCTAACAAACACATATCATCAAAACACCAAACCCGTATACCCTCGGTCTAACCTTTTGGCTTAATCAGAAATATGTAACAAAAAAGTGATGATAGATATGATTACTGTGATAGTTGACGATCTCAATAACATGATAGTACCAAATAATTACAAAACCTTTTAGCCCATTAAAGAAAAAGTAAAGAATAAAGAAAAATGGTGCTTGGCGAACTTACAAGTGTGTATGGAGATGGTTTAGGAGGAGCAAAACCATCCTCGCTTGAAATAACACTTGAAGCCATGCTTAAAAGCAATACCAGAGTGAAGAAGATGAACACTTTACTTTTCTTCTTCATCATTTAGTTTCTTCCTCTTCTACTCTCTAAGATACAAAGAATTGAATAAAACCATACAGATAATTTAACTATACAGAGATATTTGACTTTATGATATTATTAAAAAATAAAGATGCGGCTGGATAGATCATAAATGCAGTATAGAGAAATGGGTGTTTCATGAAGAAAAAGGAAAGATCGATGAAGCAGAAAGAGAGAGAGAAAGGGAAGTCAAACTTTGGCATCTTGGTGTCAACGCTTTCATTTCTCCTCGGAAACGTCACATATAGTATAATTTAAAATTTTGTATATTTTCATTTCAAGTTATAAATGTATTTCCAAAACTATGAGTACGACATATATGCTATTAATTTGTAATTTTGTATTGATATTGTTAATGTGTCATCAACCAAATTTAAATCTAATAGAATGTACTCCCTCTGTTCCAAATTATAAGAGGTTTAAGGTTATTTTAGTTGTTTCAATTTATAAGATGTTTTCAAGTTTCTATGCATATTTTATATTAAAATAATAATTTATAATAATTTAAATTATGCAGTCTTTTTGTTTATTAGTTGAATCTTCATAAATGAGAAAATATTTATTATTTCTTAATCTTAATCTTTTTGTTTATTGGTTGAATCTTTATAAATTAGAAAACATTTATTATTTCTTAATCTTTGTGCTTTTAACCAAAACATCTAATATAATGGAACAGAGGGAGTATAATATTGTTGATGATAAAAAAATGTATATACTTTAAAACCCAAAAAGGATTGAGAAGAGAAGATTTAAGTAGTATAATCACCGACTACCGAGCATGTGTGGACAAAAGCTTTAACGAGTGTGAAACACAATAATGAGACGAATTAATTGAGATTCACATATTCTAATCATCATACTAAGGGCATCTCCAACCCACCTCTATATTTGACTCTAAAATAGAGTTTAGAGTAAAATCTACTCCAACCCACCTCTATTTTCACCTCTATAATAGAGATTGCTATTTTTTCCTCTATATATAGAGGAACTCTATTTTTTCCTCTATAATAGAGTTGAAGTTTTTTATTTGTAAAATGGTCCTTTGACTTTTAACTCTTTTATATTTGTGATCAAAATAAATAAAATATATATTTAAATAATTTAATAATAAAAACGAATTTTGAAAATATTTATAATATAATTATTAAATTGATTATAAAGTTAATTTTGACCAATTATAATATTTTGAGTTGACTTTAAAGGTTTTCATATAAAAAAGTATTATAAGATTTGAGACTATTATTTGCAAAAGAAAAATTATATAAAGTCTTATCAAATATAAATAAATTATATATTTTATTTTTCATTCATACCATAATATTATTTTTAATACAACAAAGACTAAATAAATAATATCATAATTTTATATAAATTTTTCAAATTCTAAAATAAATGGGTTAGTTTGCAACATTTATAAGTAAAATGTATTAATAGTAAAACATAAAAAGAATCTCTACGGAATATTCTTTTTTAGAGGAAAAAATAGAGGTATCCATTGGAGCAAAAGTCACCTCTATTATAGAGTTCCTCTATTTTAGAGGTAAAAATAGAGAAAACCATTGGAGATGGTCTAATATTTACAGTTGACATAATTAAATCTATCTCAGAAAAAAATAAACAAAACGAATCTTTATTTTTTTCCAATTCTAGTTTCAGTTAACATTCTATCTGAAAGAGATAATCAAATCATTAAAGTCCAAAAAAAAAAAAAAAAAAATCAATTTCAAATCATTCATCACTGGCCAGCCAAAAAGAAACGAATCATTATTTTTCCGAAACTTTAAAGAATTGTACAAATTAATTTTCTAATTAACGCGTTGACAAACTTCATGCGAAAGAAAAGACCAAATAGAACTCGCAAAAGAATCACAAGGTTGGAGAGTAAGAAAGATTCCGACTTTACAATTCATCTCTAAAATAAAAAATTCTCACATGGAGCAAATTTGAGTCGATCTTGGATTCATTGTTGGCCAGAATCAATCAATTTGGGAGTTGGAGTAGTACTTCAACTTGCATTAAACCTCCCACTGAAAATCTGAATCCGATTACAGACAAAAGGAGATCCCTTTTCTCCGGAAGAAGAAGACTCGACAAGTTCTGTTTTCTCTATGTAAAAATTTTCTGATTGTTTCTCGAGAAAAATTCGGTTTAGAGAGAGGAAATTTCGGAGATGGGTTTGTTCGAATCGGTGAAATCAATCAATTGGGAACTCGAATCATCTCCGGTTTATCAGGATTTTCGAGTTCTTCCTCTCTTTGCAGTGTTCTTCCCTTCGATTCGATTTCTCCTCGATAGATTCGTCTTCGAGGTACAAATATAGTCAGCTGTTTTCTGAATTTGAGAGTTT
The DNA here is from genome assembly GCA_011420285.2 of Erysimum cheiranthoides. Taxonomy (NCBI): domain Eukaryota; kingdom Viridiplantae; phylum Streptophyta; class Magnoliopsida; order Brassicales; family Brassicaceae; genus Erysimum; species Erysimum cheiranthoides. The sequence continues at coordinate 20,781,791 of CM022176.2, read as the reverse complement.
GGTTAGATCCGAGACTATGAGGATTTGTTGGATTTTATAGATATCTTGTTTGATGAAAAGGTTGCTCAAGGCACTTAAAATGATTGTATTGTGTCATCAGAGGCCTTGTGTAATTGTTGCTTCAGCTAAAAGTATAGAAAAGCTTCACTAAAGTAGAATGATTGTATCTGAAAGTATCTTTTTTTTATAGGTGTGATGTGAAGAATGATCTAAACCTTTTTTATGAGTCACTTGTCATGTAAAGGCATGGTTTTCGACAAATGTTAGTGTATTTGAGAATGAATGTAGGTCTTGTGATGTTGTTGATGCTCCATTGGGTTGCATTCTTTTCAATTTTACACATTAACTGTAGTGACTACTTGACTTTTGTTTAGCTTCAGATCCTCTCTAGTTCCTTTCAAGTAAGGTTTGAAGAAAGTTCCTTTTTTAACTTGAACTTGATGATTGGTGTTTGTAGAGATTGGCGAAACATTTGATCTATGGAAAACATAGGCAGGATATGGGAGATGACAAAACCGAGAGAAAGAAGAAGATCAGAAAATTCAAAGAATCAGCATGGAAGTGTGTTTACTATCTATCAGCTGAGATTCTTGCTCTATCTGTCAGTTACAATGAGCCTTGGTTTATGAACACTAAATACTTTTGGGTAGGCCCTGGAGATCAGACTTGGCCTGATCAACAAACAAAGTAAGGATGTTGCCAAAAAGGCCTTACATTTTTATATATACAAACTCTTGATTTTGTGCTTGCTTTGGACATGATGTATATATCTATTCTCATGCAGATTAAAGTTGAAGCTTTTGTATATGTTTGCGGCTGGGTTCTATACATACTCCATCTTTGCTCTGATTTTTTGGGAAACAAGGCGTTCTGATTTTGGAGTTTCAATGGGTCATCATATAGCCACTCTTATTCTTATTGTCCTCTCATATGTATGTAGGTATGCTTCTGTCGTCACATCCTGGGAAACTATTTGATTTCTTTTGGTAGACATTGTTTTGATCTCTTTTTTTTTTTTGTTTGTACGATATTAGCTTCTCCCGCGTTGGTTCAGTTGTTTTGGCACTTCACGATGCAAGTGATGTGTTTCTTGAAGTTGGAAAAATGTCTAAATATAGTGGAGCTGAAGGCATTGCAAGCTTTTCATTCATTCTTTTCGTCTTGTCTTGGATCATTCTCCGCCTCATTTACTATCCCTTTTGGATCCTATGGAGCACAAGGTTTGTATATACTGATATCCTTTTTATAGTTCTTCTTGAAATATTCGTCGCCTTATATATATTACATTGCAGCTATGAAGTAGTTTCGGTGCTAGATAAGGACAAGCACCCAATCGAAGGACCAGTTTACTACTACATGTTCAACACTCTCCTCTATTGTTTGCTTGTCCTTCACATTTATTGGTGGGTTTTGATGTATCGGATGCTTGTGAAACAAATACAAGATAGAGGCAAGCTTAGCGAAGATGTCAGATCCGGTAAGTTTGGTTTATAATAATAAAACCGGCATCCAAATCAAGAAGAACTCTGCAAAGTTGAGTATTAATTTTCTCTTTGCAGATTCGGAAGGCGAAGATGAGCATGAAGACTGATTAATCACAAAGGTAGGAAACTTTCGTCTGGTTAATATGAAATGTAAAAGCACAGATTCTTTTGTTCTGTCTCTGTGATTCTGATCACTAACGGGTTTTGAAGAGTGGAGACTGAGTCTACAATCTCCAACATTGGACCAACTCATGGAAACAGAACGGATTTAGGATCTCTCATTCTAGCGATTTGGAAAATCTGTTCGATGCAACCTGAAACTGTAGTTTTGTTGAATTTGTAGTCGGAACAAAATTCAACATCTTCATTGATTGTATTGTATTTTGTATTTATTTCTCGTTTTGGATCACTCCACCATTCATAAATTCATAATATATCAAGTTCTTACAATGTTTATTATTAGCTTCATTGCATTGTCAAGTTGAGTTTGTTTACTACTTTGCTCAGTGTTTGAAGCTCTGATCTAAAAAAGATGTGATTGGCTTGAGTCTAACGGTATACCTGTTTTATTTAATTAATTAAAGCACATTGGGAAAAAAAAAACACTTTTAAGAAAAAAAATGGTAAGTAAAGCACAAATGTAACGATCGCTACATTAAATCGCAAAAGTAAGAAAATCTATAAGTAAAACGATGATGAGAGCAAAATCTGCGATCTTCTGCTGCTATTTCCCCATTTGAAGTTGGACCGATCAAGCAGGTCACCGCTCAACAAAACCAGATAAAGGAGACAAAACAGGTTCGGTCTTTTTCTCTTATTCTCTTTCTGGGTTCTCCAATTTCGAGTTTTTGTTTTGGTGCATTTCAAATCGTCTCTTTCACTGTGATCAAAGGTGGAATTTTTTTCCTATCTTATTGTGATTTGAGGAAAATTTTGGAGGAGTGATTAGGGTTTTAAGGTTTTGAAGGGGTTTTCTGGGAATTGAATTTGATTAGGTGAAATTCCATCAATTTTCTGGGTTTGAGATCAAATGCAAGAACTACTTTTTTCTCCTTTTCTGTTTGCATGTAATGAGCATTGATGTGATTTTGTATGTGATAAATGTTTAGATGGGTGAATCTCCAGATTTCATAAGTGATCTACCTCAAAGCATAATTGAGAATATCCTTACTCGGCTTTCGATTAGAGATGCAATAAGAACAAGTGTGTTGTCTAGTAAATGGAGATATAAATGGTCTACTCTCACTGATCTTGTGTTTGATGAGAAATGTGTTTCTCCTGCTAATGACCGTTGCGTTGTTGAGGCCACTCTTGTGAGATTCATAACTGGCGTGCTTCTTCTTCACCAAGGACCTATTCACAAGTTTCAGCTTTCGACTTCTTTCTTACAATGTCGTCCCGATATTGATCAGTGGTTGCTTTTTCTTTCGAGGAATGGGATTAAAGAGCTTGTTCTTGAATTAGGAGAAGGAGAATTCAGGGTTCCTTCGTGTCTCTTTAACTGTTTGAAACTGACCCGTTTGGAGTTATGTCACTGTGAGTTCGATCCGCCTCGGTATTTCAAAGGGTTTTCGTCTTTGAAGAGTTTGAACCTTCACCAAATCCTTGTTGCTCCTGAGGTGATTGAAAGTCTCATCTCGGGATGTCCGCTTCTCGAGTTCCTGTCTTTGTCTTACTTTGACAGTTTGGTTCTGAGTATATCAGCTCCCAATCTCATGTACATGTATCTTGACGGCGAATTCAAAGACATTTTCCTCGAGAATACGCCTAAGCTAGTTGCAATATCGGTTTCAATGTACATGCATGAGGATGTTACTGATTTTGAGCAGAGTTCAGATTATAATCTCGTTAAGTTCCTTGGCGGTGTGCCCCTTCTTGAGAAGCTCGTCGGTTATATCTACTTCACAAAGGTAATTTTGCATCATCCTTAATACTTTGGGAGATTATCGATAAAATCAAAAAGTTATAAAACCTCTCTTCTGTGATTTCAGTACTTGAGCATAGGAGATGACCCGGGAAGGCTTCCAATTACTTACATTCATCTTAAGACTATAGAACTTTACCAAGTAAGTTTTGAAGATGCCAATGAGGTACTAGTTCTTCTTCGTTTAGTCACTCACTCTCCCAGCCTGAAAGAGCTCAAAGTTTCGGTATGGTAACTCTCTCTTTTCAAAGTTTCGTACTGTGACCATATAAATTGCTATTCTCCAATTCATCATCTTTTGTAATCTTTTTTTTTTTTTGTTTGGGATTTTGATAGTCTTCACCAATCCAACTATTTCCTCTTGAAGAAGAAGGTTTTGACCTTTTCGAAAGAGATTATTTCGACTACAAACTCCCGAGACTTGAAACCGTGAAGATGACAGACGTTTCTGGCATAAGAAATGAGTTGGAATTTATCAGATTCTTGCTGGGAACTTCTCCAGTTTTGGAGACAGTCATTGTATCATCGAGTTTATCAGATAAAGATGCGAAAATGGATATGGTTGTGGAATTGCTCAGGTATCCGCGTGTTTCTCCTCGAGCTCAGTTCCTCTTCCTTCAAGATTGAATCTGGCCTCTCCTTCTCTCTCTTTATGTGTTTCTTCATGTCTGAAATATATGGTTGTGGAAAGATGACAAAACTGTTGAATCCGCAATTCTTTCATACTAAAAAAAAAAAAGAGTTTCCAATGTAGTTACCAGAGAATTTGATATTTAGTCTTTCTCATTTGTTATTATACTCCAATGATTACAAAATCCCATCTCCAATTGTTTTTGAATGTGTAATCGTATCATCCTACAGTAGTAGTGTTGGATATAGTTTTGACACAAAAGTTTGCTCAAAAATAAAAATAAAATAAGTATATAGTCTGACTGGTATGTCAGAAAAATAGCGGAATAACGGAATAGCTGAATAATTGTTAGCGGGATCAACTGAACGAGAGAAAGTTTTGTAAAATTAATTCTAAAACGCTAAAAAGCTAGTTTTAGTAGATTAATCACGTTTTGTTTTTTCTAGTTATATTTTTAACACGCTAGTGTTATATAGCGGAATCACTTTTCCAAAAAACGTGAAATCGTGAAAACTTGATGAATATGATGAATGGTAAAAAATAGCGGAATCACGTTTTGAAAACGTGATCAAAACGTGAAAACGTGAATAAGTGGTATATCATTCAAGCCCTATAGTTTGGAAGAAAATAAATCAAAAGAGAAAAAGGAAAAATCGTAAACACGTGTGGGAAACGCGGAAGAAACGCAAAGCCCTCTCTCCTTTAGCTTGTGTCCTCTCGTCCCGCTTCGCCGCTCTATAGGCCAATAGAGAGACAGATTACGTCGCTCTCTATCTGTCTCTTTCTTCTCTCTTTTCGGACAACCCAGACTGGAAAGGCTCTCCGTATCTGATTTTGCCGCCAAGAACCACCGGACCTCCGTAAGTATTCTTCCCTTGATCCATTTTGTAGCAAAAGATCCAAAAGTAAATCTCGAAAGTCCCGTCTTAGTTCGAGCAAAGTTTTGTTCTTTGTAGCTGGGTTATGCTCATTTTCTCGATTTAGCGTTAGGGATTCTGAAATAGTGATAGTGAGACTCTTAAGATCCATGCTTTAATGTCTTTTAGTTTTAATTTTGTCAATTAATGTCAATACCCATTTTGGGATTAGAATTGAGGAAATTTTGTTTTTGTTGTTGTGAATCAGCAATAGACAACAATGGGTTACATAGGAGCTCATGGTGTAGCAGCTCTTCATAGGTACAAATATAGTGGAGTGGATCACTCTTATCTTGCCAAATACGTGCTTCAACCTTTTTGGACCCGTTTTGTCAAAGTCTTCCCTCTATGGATGCCGTAAGTGTATCTCTTTCATACTGTTTCATTTGTTATATTAGAAAGTCTTTTTGTTTTAGTTTTACTTGATGATGCTAATCAGACTGATGTTTTTTACTCTACCTGTCTTTTCATGTGCGTTTCTCTTCGGACCATTCCAGACCAAACATGGTATAAGTATTCCCTATATGTCCATTTTTACTATATGTGATATGGTCATTACTTTTGAGTTTAAGCTTATTGCTTTGTGTTTTTTTTGTTTTGTTTCGCAGATAACACTTATGGGGTTTATGTTTCTACTCACATCCGCCCTGCTAGGCTATGTGAGTCATGATTCTTTGGTCGTTTCTTGCTGGTAATATGTCTGCTTCCTGTATGAATTTGATTTTGAAGACACTTTTGTTTACCTGTCTCAGATATATTCACCTCAATTAGATTCTCCTCCACCACGATGGGTTCACTTCGCACATGGTTTACTTCTATTCTTGTATCAGGTATGCTCTTTCTCTATCTCGCTATCTTTCTTCAAAAATCTATTTTTCTTCTCTACCTGCTAGTGAAGGTGTTTTATGTCTTGCTACCTGACACATTTGAGCTTTTATCATTTACTTTAGACATTTGATGCGGTTGATGGGAAGCAAGCAAGAAGGACAAATTCATCTAGCCCCCTAGGAGAGCTTTTCGATCATGGTGATTTATTTTTCCCATATCCTCCTTTGATTATTTGTCTTTGTTTCTAGACTTATCTGACATGTGTTCCAACATTGCAGGTTGTGACGCACTTGCTTGTGCGGTATGAAATTAACAATCCTGTTATCTTTTTTTTTGTCCCCATTTATTACTTGTCCTGAAGGTTTTGCAATGAAATCAGTTTGAAGCCATGGCATTTGGGAGCACTGCAATGTGTGGAAGAGATACTTTCTGGTTCTGGGTTATTTCAGCTATTCCATTTTATGGAGCTACTTGGGAACAGTAAGTGCTGCTTCTAAATTGCTGCTTATTTTAAATCATTTTGGAGATTTTTTAATAATTTTCCTTTCCCTTCTCTAGCTATTTCACGAACACACTTATTCTTCCGGTCATCAATGGACCTACAGAGGGTCTTGCACTTATATTTGTCAGCCACTTCTTCACAGCCATTGTCGGTATGCTTCTTCTTGTCTGCAATCCCTTGAAAACTTCACCGCTATTCAAAATGCTTGGGCAATCTTTAAGCAATTCATTTCAGAACAAGCTCTTTCAGTACTTAGGTTTGGTCTGTTCTTTAGCTCGATCTTTCTTTCTTTTTTGCTGTCTAAAGGTGCTGAATGGTGGGCTCAGCAGTTGGGGCAGTCCATACCATTGTTTAGTTGGGTGCCATTTGTGAATGGTAAAAAGATCTCCGGCAATAGCATTTCCTACAATTTTTCTTGCCGATGCTTTCTTGATTTCAATCCTAAATTTTTGAGTTCTTAATTGTTTTCTGTTTTAGCTATCCAAACTTCCAGAGCAGTACTATACATGATGATCGCTTTTGCTGTTATACCAACCGTTGCATTCAAGTGAGTCTTGCAAAGTTGAACAATCTTATGTGCTAATTTTCATTTGTGCAGTCGGAAGGGAGATGATATTAATACTAAAGTATAATGCAATAAAAATGTTTTGTTTGTTCTAACATGATTCGGTATTTCTATCTCAAAAGTGATATAATCGAAAAAAGCATTTTCTTGACTGATCAATCGAAAAACATATGCGGTTGTATTTTGCAGTGTGTCAAATGTCTACAAAGTCGTTCAATCAAGAAAAGGGAGCATGGTGTTAGCACTAGCGATGGTAATCTCCTAACTACCAATTGATTCGTAAATATTTATTTATGCTGCAAATTAATGTTCTGTTTAAATCTTGTTTTCAGCTGTATCCGTTTGTTGTCTTACTTGGAGGAGTTTTGATATGGTAAAGTCTTGTTTTCTTCTCTTTTGGAAAGAGTATGTGAAATTTACTCTCTCCTTCGTCGTTGAAGAATATTTGGATTCTATTTTTATACAGGGATTACTTGTCTCCAATCAATCTTATAGCAACATACCCTCACTTTGTTGTACTCGGAACTGGACTTGCATTTGGATTTCTTGTGGTATGTCTTGATTCTAAACTCACAAGTTTGATCAATATTACAATCGTTACGTAAAAGTTGTAATAGAACAAAATTTCTGTTTTTCTTTTTCAGGGAAGAATGATTCTTTGCTCACTTGTGTGATGAGCCGAAAGGACTAAAAACAAACATGTGCATGGTAAATCCGATAACTTTTCCCTCGCCAATTTCATCATCTTACTGGTTTTGAAAATGTATAACCTTATGAAATCTTTTTACTCAACATGCAGGTCGCTACTCTATCTTCCTTTTGCACTTGCCACTGCTCTAACTGCGAGATTGAATGCTGGGTATGTTTTTTTTTTCTCTCTTTACATGTTCCGCACAAACTTCATCGGCTTTTTTTTGCTTTAACACCCGAGAAACTTCATATTCCAGGGTTCCTCTAGTCGACGAATTATGGGTTCTTCTTGGCTACTGCATATTCACAGGTTTGCTCCTAAGAGAAAAAGCCTTATCTAGCTGTTGATTTTCCTTTTTGGTCATTATTCAGTTATTTTTTCCCGCTCTAAACCAACTTTGTATTGATACAAAACAGTGTCATTATACTTGCACTTTGCAACATCGGTCATCCATGAGATCACTGAGGCTCTTGGAATCTACTGCTTCAGGTGAAAATTCTGATTTAAAAGGCCAATTTTCTTGTTTTGAAAACATAATGAATTATTATTATATTTATCTTTGGTTCTTTCTTGCAAATCCACAGGATCACGCGTAAAGAAGCTTGAGAAGCAACCTTAAGGGTAATGCGTAATTTTGTGTGGACCGTTGGATCGATACGGCGAATGATCGATATGCACCTGTTGGACCGGTGATGTATTTCTTCTTAAATTCATTGTTGTCTTTGTTTGATCGGATAGGTAAATTTATGTAGAACTTTGTATTATGTTTTGTTTTGGATTTAAGCATGCGGAAAATACGAAAATTATTCTTGAAATATTAAGAAAAATGTATTAGTTGCACATTAAGGAGCATTTTTCTACCTCGAAAATTGCCTGGTTAAATTTGGTTTCCAAGCCTTTGTGGAATGACTTTTGACTTTTTGTAATACGATATACCAAAGAGTTCTAAAACAGAGTGTATGTTCTCACATTTTAAAACCCTATAAGAAATTACACACTGGGTTCCTATTTCCTAACATCATCATACAA
>CM022176.2:20744723-20773120 GCA_011420285.2 Erysimum cheiranthoides | reverse complement strand
AAGCTTAAAGAGGAAACTTCTGATCTCAAACAGCTTATCTCTGAGATCAAGTCAAATAACGAAGACGACAACAATTTTCTAAGAGAGCTTGAAGATTCGATATCAAACTCTAGATCGGATTCGAACCAAATGGGCAGAGATTTTGAGTTGTCTTGATGATCTTGATCATTGTTCTGCTTGTGCCAAGAATTTAGATTTCATAAGGATCATATTGTATATGATATAATAGTAATAATAATGTTCTCTCTATCGAGAAAAAAAAATGTTCCTATATCTTTTTCTTTTAGCAACTTGAGTTACTTAAGAATAAATGAAGATCATGCGCTACTATTCATATATATTATTCTTAAAAAGCCGTTTTAATATAAAATATCCACTAAAAATGTATGAACTTTACAATATGGGAAATAATATGACTCCCTCAAAAACTTTCAGAACTTAATTATAATATCATTGTGTTAACTCCAAAAAATATTACAAATTTTAGGTTCAACGTATGAATTAATTCCACTTGTAGAATAGTTTTTCCCGACGACATAAGTTTTTAATATTACTTATGTTTGGTCGACACGAAATTTGATCAGTTAAATGTAACTTTCAAGAAAACTAAAGAAACATTTTGTTATATTTTATGTCCGTACTTCTCTTTATATATTTTAATATGATTGTAAGAAAGTGTGCATTAGTTACCAATAAATTTGTTGGTACCAATATGTTGCTGAATTTCCCGGCGTGGAGTTTTAAACCAAAATCCGAATAGTCTATGAAAATAATGTCGATTATCAAAATATAGAACGTTTCGGGTTTTTGTACGAGATATATATCAAATCTTAAAATTTCAGTTCGCCGCATAAATAGACTTGCATCATCACAGAGGAAAAAAAAACATTCATGGCAAACAAAGATTTAAGATGAAATTGATTGCTAAAAATGGTGGACCGGCCTTCTTCTTTTCAATTTAATCAACAATTTAATCATTAGCCCTTTTTCTTATTTTGTCATTATTTATTTTTTGCCATTAAGCATCACTAGTTCGAGTTTGACAAGCCACCTAGAAATTATTTCTTCAAGTTTTTCACCTGACCACATGATACTCTTCTGAATCCAAACACATCAAAATCAAAATGAAGAAAATCGATGTACATCATAAAACACTACTGAAAGTATAATTAAGTTAACTTATCTCCACTAAATAATATTCTCTACGTAGTTTTATACGCTCTTTTGTTTTCATGTGTTGGAGATAGATTATTCTATTGTTATCTTTTACTATTAAAGATAATTATCATTCTAACTGTGGAAGTACATTTGGATCGATAACTAACCGAAGAAAAGAAAATTAAAACATTGAACACTTAGTGTTTTGGTTGTTTCGCCTATATGCCGTTAAGTCATATCAGTACGTTACGTATTATTTGTTGAAACATCAATCGTAGAAATGTGAGTACGTATATTCTCTGACATGCATATACTGTATGATCACCGTAGCTTGAAGATATTCGTTTTTTAATTTTACTAACGTCAAATTTGTCCACAATTATGGGTTGAAAATATATTTTTAGATATAATGTATAGAGAATCATGTAAACATGAATATAAAAGATCATGTCCGCTGTCCTAATATTCGGCCTTCTAAGCAAATGTCTAGCCAGCCAAAATCATATGAAATACTTCGTTTGTGATCAAATCATCAGTCACTGAAAAGTTAACGACATTTTTGCCTGTAGACGTCCATTAATCAGTCTAGGCAGCCTATATATATATATATATATATATATATTAACATAATAAGACTAAAAAACAATACTTTAAAAACTATGTTAACATCATATTTGTCATTTTTACAATAATTAACATAAAAATGTATAATGATACGAAAAACAAATCTCTGATTGATTAGTAATATACGGACTAGAACGTTTAGAGCAGATTTTTGAAATTATTCATGACGAAAATCACATATAGGAAAAAATATATGAAGTGTCTCATATCGTGACTAGCTTTTAATTTTTTTTTTTTTTTGGTAATGTCGTGACTAGCTAACATGCTAATAACAGATTACAATTAAAAAAAAAAAAAAAACATAGAGATAGAATACCGTTTTCTCCCTACCAATGGATTCATATTGGATTGAATTTTTAAGAAAAATGTTGGATATAGAAAATATTTTTTTTTTTTGCTCAATTGTTGAATATAAGACTATCTAAAAATGGTGGATGGTATTGGTAGTTGAAATGAAATTAGACAAAGGGAGGGTGGGTGGCTCCTGGTGATAGTGCCTCTGCAAAAAGAGTTAAAAAAAAAACCAAATATAAAAAAATGGAGACTTTTTAAAAACAATTTTTGTGAATAGCGTTTTGCCGTTTCTATAGAAAGAGCAATTTTATAAATAATATTACCATTTGACCAAAAAAATAAAAATAAATAATATTACCATATCACCTCTAATACAGTTTATAATATTCTAAAATTAACCAATCTTCTTAATTATAATTAAGTAATTTAAATATATAAATAAAAATTAAATAAGGCTTAGTAAATAACCAAATGTAGAGCCAAAATTGAAAAATAAAATTTGGTAGCGATCCATATTTGACGTATGAATTGGTCCTTGTTCCGTGCTATTACTCTAAACTTTAATAAGTCTTACCATATTTTTATGTAAATAATGTATTCATAATTCATCACATCATCACTCGCCACTTCTATTACATACGTAAATATACCATATGTATATACCATAATCTTTTATTCTGTCCTTTTAACCTTCTGCATGTTTTTTCTTAGATGACTATAAGTTTTATTTGGGCCTATAGCCCAGCTAATTTTTTTTACGGACAGCTCAATTAAAGTTTTTTTTGGTCGTATAGCCAATATTTAAACTTTATGCTCTCTAAAAAGTAACAACCTTATGAGATGTAAAATAAGGACATTAAAAGAAATTAAACGAAGATTAGAATAAAAGAACAAAGAACACGAAGTCAAGGAGACTTTGCTTCTCCTAATTATAGTTTGCTAAATACTTCGTAAAATACAAAGAGTAATCGTTCTTGTTTCAAGGAGATAAGTTTAAGTCTTGTGTATATATGTAATCGGTGTGTGCAGCTACGGATTTCTTCACAAGACATTCTTCTTCACTGTCTGAATTCTTGCACTCTACTCCATCTCCATCACCTTTGCTACTTCTTGCTTTCTCCTAAATCCAACAAAAAAAAAAAACTAAATAAATGAATCACTCGAATTTATTCACTAATGTCTTTCAGTGAATTTCTGGAATTCGAAAAATATGAAATTTTGATTTGTAACTACCACATGCTGAAACCAATATCTAGTTGATATAATACGTACGATAATTCAAAACTTATATATCATTTCCATCCAAATATCATTTTCTCAACTTATATATTGTATTGAATTTGATCTATACGGTTCCTATAAACCATATGGTAGAAAGTTATTATGTTGAGATCGAAGACATACAAAAATATTTTCATACGTTTTTGTTTTCTAACAAACACATATCATCAAAACACCAAACCCGTATACCCTCGGTCTAACCTTTTGGCTTAATCAGAAATATGTAACAAAAAAGTGATGATAGATATGATTACTGTGATAGTTGACGATCTCAATAACATGATAGTACCAAATAATTACAAAACCTTTTAGCCCATTAAAGAAAAAGTAAAGAATAAAGAAAAATGGTGCTTGGCGAACTTACAAGTGTGTATGGAGATGGTTTAGGAGGAGCAAAACCATCCTCGCTTGAAATAACACTTGAAGCCATGCTTAAAAGCAATACCAGAGTGAAGAAGATGAACACTTTACTTTTCTTCTTCATCATTTAGTTTCTTCCTCTTCTACTCTCTAAGATACAAAGAATTGAATAAAACCATACAGATAATTTAACTATACAGAGATATTTGACTTTATGATATTATTAAAAAATAAAGATGCGGCTGGATAGATCATAAATGCAGTATAGAGAAATGGGTGTTTCATGAAGAAAAAGGAAAGATCGATGAAGCAGAAAGAGAGAGAGAAAGGGAAGTCAAACTTTGGCATCTTGGTGTCAACGCTTTCATTTCTCCTCGGAAACGTCACATATAGTATAATTTAAAATTTTGTATATTTTCATTTCAAGTTATAAATGTATTTCCAAAACTATGAGTACGACATATATGCTATTAATTTGTAATTTTGTATTGATATTGTTAATGTGTCATCAACCAAATTTAAATCTAATAGAATGTACTCCCTCTGTTCCAAATTATAAGAGGTTTAAGGTTATTTTAGTTGTTTCAATTTATAAGATGTTTTCAAGTTTCTATGCATATTTTATATTAAAATAATAATTTATAATAATTTAAATTATGCAGTCTTTTTGTTTATTAGTTGAATCTTCATAAATGAGAAAATATTTATTATTTCTTAATCTTAATCTTTTTGTTTATTGGTTGAATCTTTATAAATTAGAAAACATTTATTATTTCTTAATCTTTGTGCTTTTAACCAAAACATCTAATATAATGGAACAGAGGGAGTATAATATTGTTGATGATAAAAAATGTATATACTTTAAAACCCAAAAAGGATTGAGAAGAGAAGATTTAAGTAGTATAATCACCGACTACCGAGCATGTGTGGACAAAAGCTTTAACGAGTGTGAAACACAATAATGAGACGAATTAATTGAGATTCACATATTCTAATCATCATACTAAGGGCATCTCCAACCCACCTCTATATTTGACTCTAAAATAGAGTTTAGAGTAAAATCTACTCCAACCCACCTCTATTTTCACCTCTATAATAGAGATTGCTATTTTTTCCTCTATATATAGAGGAACTCTATTTTTTCCTCTATAATAGAGTTGAAGTTTTTTATTTGTAAAATGGTCCTTTGACTTTTAACTCTTTTATATTTGTGATCAAAATAAATAAAATATATATTTAAATAATTTAATAATAAAAACGAATTTTGAAAATATTTATAATATAATTATTAAATTGATTATAAAGTTAATTTTGACCAATTATAATATTTTGAGTTGACTTTAAAGGTTTTCATATAAAAAAGTATTATAAGATTTGAGACTATTATTTGCAAAAGAAAAATTATATAAAGTCTTATCAAATATAAATAAATTATATATTTTATTTTTCATTCATACCATAATATTATTTTTAATACAACAAAGACTAAATAAATAATATCATAATTTTATATAAATTTTTCAAATTCTAAAATAAATGGGTTAGTTTGCAACATTTATAAGTAAAATGTATTAATAGTAAAACATAAAAAGAATCTCTACGGAATATTCTTTTTTAGAGGAAAAAATAGAGGTATCCATTGGAGCAAAAGTCACCTCTATTATAGAGTTCCTCTATTTTAGAGGTAAAAATAGAGAAAACCATTGGAGATGGTCTAATATTTACAGTTGACATAATTAAATCTATCTCAGAAAAAAATAAACAAAACGAATCTTTATTTTTTTCCAATTCTAGTTTCAGTTAACATTCTATCTGAAAGAGATAATCAAATCATTAAAGTCCAAAAAAAAAAAAAAAAAAATCAATTTCAAATCATTCATCACTGGCCAGCCAAAAAGAAACGAATCATTATTTTTCCGAAACTTTAAAGAATTGTACAAATTAATTTTCTAATTAACGCGTTGACAAACTTCATGCGAAAGAAAAGACCAAATAGAACTCGCAAAAGAATCACAAGGTTGGAGAGTAAGAAAGATTCCGACTTTACAATTCATCTCTAAAATAAAAAATTCTCACATGGAGCAAATTTGAGTCGATCTTGGATTCATTGTTGGCCAGAATCAATCAATTTGGGAGTTGGAGTAGTACTTCAACTTGCATTAAACCTCCCACTGAAAATCTGAATCCGATTACAGACAAAAGGAGATCCCTTTTCTCCGGAAGAAGAAGACTCGACAAGTTCTGTTTTCTCTATGTAAAAATTTTCTGATTGTTTCTCGAGAAAAATTCGGTTTAGAGAGAGGAAATTTCGGAGATGGGTTTGTTCGAATCGGTGAAATCAATCAATTGGGAACTCGAATCATCTCCGGTTTATCAGGATTTTCGAGTTCTTCCTCTCTTTGCAGTGTTCTTCCCTTCGATTCGATTTCTCCTCGATAGATTCGTCTTCGAGGTACAAATATAGTCAGCTGTTTTCTGAATTTGAGAGTTTGGTTAGATCCGAGACTATGAGGATTTGTTGGATTTTATAGATATCTTGTTTGATGAAAAGGTTGCTCAAGGCACTTAAAATGATTGTATTGTGTCATCAGAGGCCTTGTGTAATTGTTGCTTCAGCTAAAAGTATAGAAAAGCTTCACTAAAGTAGAATGATTGTATCTGAAAGTATCTTTTTTTTATAGGTGTGATGTGAAGAATGATCTAAACCTTTTTTATGAGTCACTTGTCATGTAAAGGCATGGTTTTCGACAAATGTTAGTGTATTTGAGAATGAATGTAGGTCTTGTGATGTTGTTGATGCTCCATTGGGTTGCATTCTTTTCAATTTTACACATTAACTGTAGTGACTACTTGACTTTTGTTTAGCTTCAGATCCTCTCTAGTTCCTTTCAAGTAAGGTTTGAAGAAAGTTCCTTTTTTAACTTGAACTTGATGATTGGTGTTTGTAGAGATTGGCGAAACATTTGATCTATGGAAAACATAGGCAGGATATGGGAGATGACAAAACCGAGAGAAAGAAGAAGATCAGAAAATTCAAAGAATCAGCATGGAAGTGTGTTTACTATCTATCAGCTGAGATTCTTGCTCTATCTGTCAGTTACAATGAGCCTTGGTTTATGAACACTAAATACTTTTGGGTAGGCCCTGGAGATCAGACTTGGCCTGATCAACAAACAAAGTAAGGATGTTGCCAAAAAGGCCTTACATTTTTATATATACAAACTCTTGATTTTGTGCTTGCTTTGGACATGATGTATATATCTATTCTCATGCAGATTAAAGTTGAAGCTTTTGTATATGTTTGCGGCTGGGTTCTATACATACTCCATCTTTGCTCTGATTTTTTGGGAAACAAGGCGTTCTGATTTTGGAGTTTCAATGGGTCATCATATAGCCACTCTTATTCTTATTGTCCTCTCATATGTATGTAGGTATGCTTCTGTCGTCACATCCTGGGAAACTATTTGATTTCTTTTGGTAGACATTGTTTTGATCTCTTTTTTTTTTTTGTTTGTACGATATTAGCTTCTCCCGCGTTGGTTCAGTTGTTTTGGCACTTCACGATGCAAGTGATGTGTTTCTTGAAGTTGGAAAAATGTCTAAATATAGTGGAGCTGAAGGCATTGCAAGCTTTTCATTCATTCTTTTCGTCTTGTCTTGGATCATTCTCCGCCTCATTTACTATCCCTTTTGGATCCTATGGAGCACAAGGTTTGTATATACTGATATCCTTTTTATAGTTCTTCTTGAAATATTCGTCGCCTTATATATATTACATTGCAGCTATGAAGTAGTTTCGGTGCTAGATAAGGACAAGCACCCAATCGAAGGACCAGTTTACTACTACATGTTCAACACTCTCCTCTATTGTTTGCTTGTCCTTCACATTTATTGGTGGGTTTTGATGTATCGGATGCTTGTGAAACAAATACAAGATAGAGGCAAGCTTAGCGAAGATGTCAGATCCGGTAAGTTTGGTTTATAATAATAAAACCGGCATCCAAATCAAGAAGAACTCTGCAAAGTTGAGTATTAATTTTCTCTTTGCAGATTCGGAAGGCGAAGATGAGCATGAAGACTGATTAATCACAAAGGTAGGAAACTTTCGTCTGGTTAATATGAAATGTAAAAGCACAGATTCTTTTGTTCTGTCTCTGTGATTCTGATCACTAACGGGTTTTGAAGAGTGGAGACTGAGTCTACAATCTCCAACATTGGACCAACTCATGGAAACAGAACGGATTTAGGATCTCTCATTCTAGCGATTTGGAAAATCTGTTCGATGCAACCTGAAACTGTAGTTTTGTTGAATTTGTAGTCGGAACAAAATTCAACATCTTCATTGATTGTATTGTATTTTGTATTTATTTCTCGTTTTGGATCACTCCACCATTCATAAATTCATAATATATCAAGTTCTTACAATGTTTATTATTAGCTTCATTGCATTGTCAAGTTGAGTTTGTTTACTACTTTGCTCAGTGTTTGAAGCTCTGATCTAAAAAAGATGTGATTGGCTTGAGTCTAACGGTATACCTGTTTTATTTAATTAATTAAAGCACATTGGGAAAAAAAAAACACTTTTAAGAAAAAAAATGGTAAGTAAAGCACAAATGTAACGATCGCTACATTAAATCGCAAAAGTAAGAAAATCTATAAGTAAAACGATGATGAGAGCAAAATCTGCGATCTTCTGCTGCTATTTCCCCATTTGAAGTTGGACCGATCAAGCAGGTCACCGCTCAACAAAACCAGATAAAGGAGACAAAACAGGTTCGGTCTTTTTCTCTTATTCTCTTTCTGGGTTCTCCAATTTCGAGTTTTTGTTTTGGTGCATTTCAAATCGTCTCTTTCACTGTGATCAAAGGTGGAATTTTTTTCCTATCTTATTGTGATTTGAGGAAAATTTTGGAGGAGTGATTAGGGTTTTAAGGTTTTGAAGGGGTTTTCTGGGAATTGAATTTGATTAGGTGAAATTCCATCAATTTTCTGGGTTTGAGATCAAATGCAAGAACTACTTTTTTCTCCTTTTCTGTTTGCATGTAATGAGCATTGATGTGATTTTGTATGTGATAAATGTTTAGATGGGTGAATCTCCAGATTTCATAAGTGATCTACCTCAAAGCATAATTGAGAATATCCTTACTCGGCTTTCGATTAGAGATGCAATAAGAACAAGTGTGTTGTCTAGTAAATGGAGATATAAATGGTCTACTCTCACTGATCTTGTGTTTGATGAGAAATGTGTTTCTCCTGCTAATGACCGTTGCGTTGTTGAGGCCACTCTTGTGAGATTCATAACTGGCGTGCTTCTTCTTCACCAAGGACCTATTCACAAGTTTCAGCTTTCGACTTCTTTCTTACAATGTCGTCCCGATATTGATCAGTGGTTGCTTTTTCTTTCGAGGAATGGGATTAAAGAGCTTGTTCTTGAATTAGGAGAAGGAGAATTCAGGGTTCCTTCGTGTCTCTTTAACTGTTTGAAACTGACCCGTTTGGAGTTATGTCACTGTGAGTTCGATCCGCCTCGGTATTTCAAAGGGTTTTCGTCTTTGAAGAGTTTGAACCTTCACCAAATCCTTGTTGCTCCTGAGGTGATTGAAAGTCTCATCTCGGGATGTCCGCTTCTCGAGTTCCTGTCTTTGTCTTACTTTGACAGTTTGGTTCTGAGTATATCAGCTCCCAATCTCATGTACATGTATCTTGACGGCGAATTCAAAGACATTTTCCTCGAGAATACGCCTAAGCTAGTTGCAATATCGGTTTCAATGTACATGCATGAGGATGTTACTGATTTTGAGCAGAGTTCAGATTATAATCTCGTTAAGTTCCTTGGCGGTGTGCCCCTTCTTGAGAAGCTCGTCGGTTATATCTACTTCACAAAGGTAATTTTGCATCATCCTTAATACTTTGGGAGATTATCGATAAAATCAAAAAGTTATAAAACCTCTCTTCTGTGATTTCAGTACTTGAGCATAGGAGATGACCCGGGAAGGCTTCCAATTACTTACATTCATCTTAAGACTATAGAACTTTACCAAGTAAGTTTTGAAGATGCCAATGAGGTACTAGTTCTTCTTCGTTTAGTCACTCACTCTCCCAGCCTGAAAGAGCTCAAAGTTTCGGTATGGTAACTCTCTCTTTTCAAAGTTTCGTACTGTGACCATATAAATTGCTATTCTCCAATTCATCATCTTTTGTAATCTTTTTTTTTTTTTGTTTGGGATTTTGATAGTCTTCACCAATCCAACTATTTCCTCTTGAAGAAGAAGGTTTTGACCTTTTCGAAAGAGATTATTTCGACTACAAACTCCCGAGACTTGAAACCGTGAAGATGACAGACGTTTCTGGCATAAGAAATGAGTTGGAATTTATCAGATTCTTGCTGGGAACTTCTCCAGTTTTGGAGACAGTCATTGTATCATCGAGTTTATCAGATAAAGATGCGAAAATGGATATGGTTGTGGAATTGCTCAGGTATCCGCGTGTTTCTCCTCGAGCTCAGTTCCTCTTCCTTCAAGATTGAATCTGGCCTCTCCTTCTCTCTCTTTATGTGTTTCTTCATGTCTGAAATATATGGTTGTGGAAAGATGACAAAACTGTTGAATCCGCAATTCTTTCATACTAAAAAAAAAAAGAGTTTCCAATGTAGTTACCAGAGAATTTGATATTTAGTCTTTCTCATTTGTTATTATACTCCAATGATTACAAAATCCCATCTCCAATTGTTTTTGAATGTGTAATCGTATCATCCTACAGTAGTAGTGTTGGATATAGTTTTGACACAAAAGTTTGCTCAAAAATAAAAATAAAATAAGTATATAGTCTGACTGGTATGTCAGAAAAATAGCGGAATAACGGAATAGCTGAATAATTGTTAGCGGGATCAACTGAACGAGAGAAAGTTTTGTAAAATTAATTCTAAAACGCTAAAAAGCTAGTTTTAGTAGATTAATCACGTTTTGTTTTTTCTAGTTATATTTTTAACACGCTAGTGTTATATAGCGGAATCACTTTTCCAAAAAACGTGAAATCGTGAAAACTTGATGAATATGATGAATGGTAAAAAATAGCGGAATCACGTTTTGAAAACGTGATCAAAACGTGAAAACGTGAATAAGTGGTATATCATTCAAGCCCTATAGTTTGGAAGAAAATAAATCAAAAGAGAAAAAGGAAAAATCGTAAACACGTGTGGGAAACGCGGAAGAAACGCAAAGCCCTCTCTCCTTTAGCTTGTGTCCTCTCGTCCCGCTTCGCCGCTCTATAGGCCAATAGAGAGACAGATTACGTCGCTCTCTATCTGTCTCTTTCTTCTCTCTTTTCGGACAACCCAGACTGGAAAGGCTCTCCGTATCTGATTTTGCCGCCAAGAACCACCGGACCTCCGTAAGTATTCTTCCCTTGATCCATTTTGTAGCAAAAGATCCAAAAGTAAATCTCGAAAGTCCCGTCTTAGTTCGAGCAAAGTTTTGTTCTTTGTAGCTGGGTTATGCTCATTTTCTCGATTTAGCGTTAGGGATTCTGAAATAGTGATAGTGAGACTCTTAAGATCCATGCTTTAATGTCTTTTAGTTTTAATTTTGTCAATTAATGTCAATACCCATTTTGGGATTAGAATTGAGGAAATTTTGTTTTTGTTGTTGTGAATCAGCAATAGACAACAATGGGTTACATAGGAGCTCATGGTGTAGCAGCTCTTCATAGGTACAAATATAGTGGAGTGGATCACTCTTATCTTGCCAAATACGTGCTTCAACCTTTTTGGACCCGTTTTGTCAAAGTCTTCCCTCTATGGATGCCGTAAGTGTATCTCTTTCATACTGTTTCATTTGTTATATTAGAAAGTCTTTTTGTTTTAGTTTTACTTGATGATGCTAATCAGACTGATGTTTTTTACTCTACCTGTCTTTTCATGTGCGTTTCTCTTCGGACCATTCCAGACCAAACATGGTATAAGTATTCCCTATATGTCCATTTTTACTATATGTGATATGGTCATTACTTTTGAGTTTAAGCTTATTGCTTTGTGTTTTTTTTGTTTTGTTTCGCAGATAACACTTATGGGGTTTATGTTTCTACTCACATCCGCCCTGCTAGGCTATGTGAGTCATGATTCTTTGGTCGTTTCTTGCTGGTAATATGTCTGCTTCCTGTATGAATTTGATTTTGAAGACACTTTTGTTTACCTGTCTCAGATATATTCACCTCAATTAGATTCTCCTCCACCACGATGGGTTCACTTCGCACATGGTTTACTTCTATTCTTGTATCAGGTATGCTCTTTCTCTATCTCGCTATCTTTCTTCAAAAATCTATTTTTCTTCTCTACCTGCTAGTGAAGGTGTTTTATGTCTTGCTACCTGACACATTTGAGCTTTTATCATTTACTTTAGACATTTGATGCGGTTGATGGGAAGCAAGCAAGAAGGACAAATTCATCTAGCCCCCTAGGAGAGCTTTTCGATCATGGTGATTTATTTTTCCCATATCCTCCTTTGATTATTTGTCTTTGTTTCTAGACTTATCTGACATGTGTTCCAACATTGCAGGTTGTGACGCACTTGCTTGTGCGGTATGAAATTAACAATCCTGTTATCTTTTTTTTTGTCCCCATTTATTACTTGTCCTGAAGGTTTTGCAATGAAATCAGTTTGAAGCCATGGCATTTGGGAGCACTGCAATGTGTGGAAGAGATACTTTCTGGTTCTGGGTTATTTCAGCTATTCCATTTTATGGAGCTACTTGGGAACAGTAAGTGCTGCTTCTAAATTGCTGCTTATTTTAAATCATTTTGGAGATTTTTTAATAATTTTCCTTTCCCTTCTCTAGCTATTTCACGAACACACTTATTCTTCCGGTCATCAATGGACCTACAGAGGGTCTTGCACTTATATTTGTCAGCCACTTCTTCACAGCCATTGTCGGTATGCTTCTTCTTGTCTGCAATCCCTTGAAAACTTCACCGCTATTCAAAATGCTTGGGCAATCTTTAAGCAATTCATTTCAGAACAAGCTCTTTCAGTACTTAGGTTTGGTCTGTTCTTTAGCTCGATCTTTCTTTCTTTTTTGCTGTCTAAAGGTGCTGAATGGTGGGCTCAGCAGTTGGGGCAGTCCATACCATTGTTTAGTTGGGTGCCATTTGTGAATGGTAAAAAGATCTCCGGCAATAGCATTTCCTACAATTTTTCTTGCCGATGCTTTCTTGATTTCAATCCTAAATTTTTGAGTTCTTAATTGTTTTCTGTTTTAGCTATCCAAACTTCCAGAGCAGTACTATACATGATGATCGCTTTTGCTGTTATACCAACCGTTGCATTCAAGTGAGTCTTGCAAAGTTGAACAATCTTATGTGCTAATTTTCATTTGTGCAGTCGGAAGGGAGATGATATTAATACTAAAGTATAATGCAATAAAAATGTTTTGTTTGTTCTAACATGATTCGGTATTTCTATCTCAAAAGTGATATAATCGAAAAAAGCATTTTCTTGACTGATCAATCGAAAAACATATGCGGTTGTATTTTGCAGTGTGTCAAATGTCTACAAAGTCGTTCAATCAAGAAAAGGGAGCATGGTGTTAGCACTAGCGATGGTAATCTCCTAACTACCAATTGATTCGTAAATATTTATTTATGCTGCAAATTAATGTTCTGTTTAAATCTTGTTTTCAGCTGTATCCGTTTGTTGTCTTACTTGGAGGAGTTTTGATATGGTAAAGTCTTGTTTTCTTCTCTTTTGGAAAGAGTATGTGAAATTTACTCTCTCCTTCGTCGTTGAAGAATATTTGGATTCTATTTTTATACAGGGATTACTTGTCTCCAATCAATCTTATAGCAACATACCCTCACTTTGTTGTACTCGGAACTGGACTTGCATTTGGATTTCTTGTGGTATGTCTTGATTCTAAACTCACAAGTTTGATCAATATTACAATCGTTACGTAAAAAGTTGTAATAGAACAAAATTTCTGTTTTTCTTTTTCAGGGAAGAATGATTCTTGCTCACTTGTGTGATGAGCCGAAAGGACTAAAAACAAACATGTGCATGGTAAATCCGATAACTTTTCCCTCGCCAATTTCATCATCTTACTGGTTTTGAAAATGTATAACCTTATGAAATCTTTTTACTCAACATGCAGTCGCTACTCTATCTTCCTTTTGCACTTGCCAATGCTCTAACTGCGAGATTGAATGCTGGGTATGTTTTTTTTTTCTCTCTTTACATGTTCCGCACAAACTTCATCGGCTTTTTTTTGCTTTAACACCCGAGAAACTTCATATTCCAGGGTTCCTCTAGTCGACGAATTATGGGTTCTTCTTGGCTACTGCATATTCACAGGTTTGCTCCTAAGAGAAAAAAGCCTTATCTAGCTGTTGATTTTCCTTTTTGTCATTATTCAGTTATTTTTCCCGCTCTAAACCAACTTTGTATTGATACAAAACAGTGTCATTATACTTGCACTTTGCAACATCGGTCATCCATGAGATCACTGAGGCTCTTGGAATCTACTGCTTCAGGTGAAAATTCTGATTTAAAAGGCCAATTTTCTTGTTTTGAAAACATAATGAATTATTATTATATTTATCTTTGGTTCTTTCTTGCAAATCCACAGGATCACGCGTAAAGAAGCTTGAGAAGCAACCTTAAGGGTAATGCGTAATTTTGTGTGGACCGTTGGATCGATACGGCGAATGATCGATATGCACCTGTTGGACCGGTGATGTATTTCTTCTTAAATTCATTGTTGTCTTTGTTTGATCGGATAGGTAAATTTATGTAGAACTTTGTATTATGTTCTTGTTTTGGATTTAAGCATGCGGAAAATACGAAAATTATTCTTGAAATATTAAGAAAAATGTATTAGTTGCACATTAAGGAGCATTTTTCTACCTCGAAAATTGCCTGGTTAAATTTGGTTTCCAAGCCTTTGTGGAATGACTTTTGACTTTTTGTAATACGATATACCAAAGAGTTCTAAAACAGAGTGTATGTTCTCACATTTTAAAACCCTATAAGAAATTACACACTGGGTTCCTATTTCCTAACATCATCATACAAAAACATTACTTGATCTGCGGGAGGTAACGATGTCTCTATTGGCTCGTGAGACAGACCCAGATTTGAAGAAAAACACAATGTCATTTTCTTGCGAGCTGTTAGTGTTCATCCCAAAGACGCTCACACGATGCAAAAGCAGATTGCTTTTGGCCGATGAAGAAGGTTACGATCGATTTGGGTCTGAGCATCAGTCAAATTTCTGGTTGCACTCTGTTCAGATGCTTAGATTGCAAATAGGGTATGTCCCTCTCGCCGATTGTTACAGAAATTTTTACTCTTTTCTGAGTTTCTTGGATTGAGGCAATAGTGAAATTATAGTGTTTTCTAGTGATTTAAGAGTCTGGTCTTGTAGGATTCTTGTTGCTTCTCCCATAACGAGACTTTGCCACTTTTGCTATTCCTTAAAAAAAAAAGGCTCTGAGATGGTTCAAGTTACTTTGACTTCTGAAAATTTATTGCTTGATTAAGGTCTCTTGGAAATTTATTGAGTTAGAGTGGTTGGAGCGTTGAATACTTGACTGCTGAAAGTTTTTGGTTTCAGTGATGATGTAAAAGGTGTGGACAGAATCTTCATGATGCAGAATGGTGTCATGATACAGAGAGGGAAAGACTTTGTTTATACTATTTTAGAGACACTTGATGAGAGTTGACATCAGGATATGTAGGAAGATCATGTAAGTTTCGTTGAAATTTCCTACAACGAGCCATTTAAATAAGCCAAGTCACATTGTCAATTGCTGTTGGTTTAATTTTATATAATATGATCCAAGTTTTTCCTCTATGTCCCAATATATAACTGATTATACGATTTGGTTTTTTCTTATGCAAATCAGTGAAAATGTATGTTACGAGGCTTTTGTCAGAGTACCAGAAGAATCCATCAGAGCTAACAAAGCCTCCTCCTGAGGGTCCAAACTCTGGAATTTTGGTAATCCAATACCAACACTCACAGACACGTCCATGTTGCTTCGGCTTGTGTTTGGTTGTGGACTCTTATCTAAGTGGTTTGCCATTGCCGCAAAATCTTAAGCTAGCAGCCAGATTCAATGCTGGAGAAGATAACGGTACTCGTGACCCAGTTCTGTTCATTCCTGTTCTCGATAAGCCTCTATCTTCAAACCATTACTATGCTATTAAACGAGGAGGGGAGCATTCAGGGTATGAGTACTTTAAATCCTCAAGATCTGATAATCTTGAATCTTTCTTCTTTTATAACCAAAAAAGTTTTTTAATTTTTGGTTGCAGAGAAGCTCCTACTAGTGGGAAAGAAGAAGACAGAGTCCCTTACTGCTTTTGCTCCAGCTATGTTCCTGAAGCTAAATCAAAACAGCTAGATCCTTATGACATATACCAACAATTCATGATCCATCAAAAGAAACCATCCTCACGCTATTACTACGCGACATCTGTTGCACCTGACGGGGTACCACCATGGTTCCTTAAGAAAAAAGAGTGGACGGTTGAATACTCGAGGTTCCAAGACTTTGAACTTAGAGATGATGCAAAAGGACTAAACACAGAGCTTCGTACTAAGCTTCCCGGTCTTGGTATGAGCGTTATGGTTGGGAAGTGGTATGTCCCTTTCATATTTGTCAAAGAAAGAGACGCAAAGGATCAAATCACTAGATCGATGTATTACAGCATGACTCTTGAACAAAGATGGGAAGAGGTTTTCTCTTATGAGAATGACAAAAGTGGAAATCTTGATGTTGTAGTTGATGTAGAAGTAGAGGCTGAAGTTGTTAAGCTTGAGGGACGAGAGATTGCAAGAGGTGTGGAAGCAAATGGGTTTGTCTGGTTCGGAGTTGGAGACAAAAAGATTGGTTTAGGATCCGTTGTTGTTGGGAGGATGAAATGGGAAGAAGAGAGATTCGGGTGGACAAACAAAGGTAACCAGGAGCAGTCAATGACGGTTAGGAGATTGGAGGAGTCAATAGATGGTAGCTTTTGGAAGAGTTATCATTGTTATGTTCTGATAGAGAGCTTTGTATTGAAGAGAATGGATGAGAGTTTGGTCTTGACATATGAGTTTACACACGTCGATAAGCTCAAAACCAAATGGGATTAAAGCTTATCGCACAAAGAATCTGCAAAAGCTTTCTTAATCTCAATGACGTGAGCTTCCATTGGTCAGTGTGATTAATCTACAATTGTATTTGGTTATTTTCTTAAGCTTTTCAATAAAATATTGTGTTTTCTCTAGTACTCATCCACAGGAGATTCTGACAAATATTTAACTCAAACTTCAGATTGGGTCAAAGATCAGATCATATTTATAAACTATAGCTTAGTAAACTTCCTTGCACGTTCTTATGATCCTTTGTTTATATAAACGATGACAGGTTAGAGATCTTGAGTAACAAAGAATCAAGGAGAGATGTATGTGACAAAGCGTTTGTCTGAATACCAGAGAAACCCGTCTGAGCTTACTTTGCTTCCAACGGAAGGTCCAAACTCCGGTGTATTGGTGATTCAAGACGAAGAATCACAGCCTACATGCTGTTTTGGTAAATGCTTTGACTGTGATCTCAATGGTTTGCCGTTTCCTCAGAACACAAGTGTCACTGTCAAATACCAGATTGGAAGTTAGTATTACTTTTCTGTTAACTCTTTTAAATCTTTCTCAAACATCTTTCTTTACTCTGTTTCTGTTTCTCTTCTGTTTATTATCTAAGCTTTGATTTCAATATAGGGGGAGATGACAGAATTGTCTTGCTTGACTCGGTCGCGTTCATCCCCGTTCTTCATCAGCCTCCTTCCTCCAATCTTTACTACGTTATAAGGCGAAGGGGAAAACACACAGGGTATGTTATTATGCAAGTTTAAACATTGTATCTTTCTCATGTATATATATCAAAGTATATCACTTTAGTTTTGATTAAGCCAATGATTAAAAGTTTAGCGGCCTAAATTCACATAAACTAAAATACTTAATTACTTACACCTTTTTATTGTTGGATGGTATTGTAGAGAAGCATGTGTTAGTGCAAAGGAAGGGGACAGAGTTCCTTGTTTAATTTGCTTTACTTATGTCCCTAATGCTACGCCAAGGCCTCTAGATCCTTTTGACATATACCAACAATTTGAGATACATCAAAGAGGATCATCAACCAGTAAATTTTTCGCTACATCTGTTGCTTCAGATGGAATACCACCTCGGTTCCTGAGGAGAAAAGGTTGGACGGTTCCTTTCTCGTCTTCCCAAGACTATGGTTTGATTGATGATGCAAAGGGCGTAGTTGACGCAAAGCTGCGCTATGAGCTTCCTGATTTCGGTAAGAGCGTTGTTGTTGGGAAATGGTATGTTCCTTTCTTATTTGTGAAGGAAGGAGATGCAAAAGATCAGATGAAGGAATCGATGTATTACAGCATGACACTTCATCAAAGATTTGAAGAGGTTTTCTTCTGCGGAAACGTCGACAATAAACACGGTGAGGTTGTAGTCGATGTGGAGGTGGAATCAGAAGTGGTTAAGCTTGGAGGAGACAAGATTGCAAGAGAGACAAAAGGTGTGGATTCAGATGGAGTCGTCTGGTTTAGTGTCCCAGGGACTGAGAAGATTGGTCTTGGATCTGTGGTCTTAGAGAGGATGAAATGGGAAGAGGAGAGGTTCGGGTGGTCGAAGAAAGGCGATGAACTAAGGTCTAACATTAAGAAATCGGAGAAATTTGAAGGCGGTGGACCGTATTGGAAGAGTTATACATGCTATGTATTAGTAGAGACCTTTGAATTGAAGAGAATTGATGGGAGTTTGGTACTGACGTATGAGTTTAGACATGTTGATAAGTTGAAGAGCAAGTGGGATTGAGATTTTTTTTTCTTATCTTTGTTCAGTTTATGTGTATATTATTTTGTTATGTGTGCAACGTATGTGTGGTCATTTATTGAAAGCTTCGTGAAAGTTCATTTGTAATAACTTTTTGAAGGCATCGTACATACATTGATGAAAATAATGAATCTAGAACTAGTGTGATTGATTCTCCATGATAGGGCTGTGAAACCAAGTCAAGGTCAATTTTGGAATTCTAACGTTGACCATAAAGTCAAAGCTTTGAAAAGTCTTTAAGTAATAACTTGTAAAATCTGCTTACGTCTCTATCTCCATGATGCTCTATATAAACAAATCACATCTCTTGGATTTTTAATCAATCACCTGAAATATTCTAAATTCAAGATGTATGTAACAAGGCATCTTTCGGAATACCAGAGAAGCTCGTCGGACTTAACACAATCATTGCCGGAAGGTCCAAACTCCGGCGTACTTGTGATTCAAGACGAAGAGTCAAAGCCGACTTGTTGCTTCGGAACTTGCTACGATGGTGAACTCAAAGGCTTACCATTCCCACAAAACGCGAAGCTGACTGTGACTTACAGAACCGGAACTAATAATCGAAACAGGAGCACTTACCATGACCCGGTTTTGTTCATTCCGGTTCTTGATCAGCCTTATTCTTCGAATCGTTATTATGTCATTAAACGACGTGGGAAGCACTCAGGGTATGTTCATTCCGGTTCTTACCACTCTCTTGATTTTTTTTTTTGGTTGATGAAATATGAGTATCATTTTGGTTCGGTTTCATGTAGTTTTGGTTTGGTTTATTCACAAAATATATTTTTAATGTGAAGAAAAAAATAATAAAGTTTTGACTTTTGAGGTTTTTAATCTGTTCATGTCATATATGTGGCTCGACAAGGTTTTGGTTCAGGTTTAATATGAAAAAAAATGAAACTAGACCGATTTACTTCCTTTTCGGTTTGGTTTTCTTGGCATGGTTTCCTTTTGACCGGATTTCTCCTTGTTATGTGCCGAAGCTGAAAGACCTAACTTGCACAAAGGGTATTCACAAAAACCTAATTAATTTTGTTCTTGTAATTTGGATTGCAGAGGAGCTTCGACGAGTGCAAAAGAAGAAGACAGAGTCCCCTGCTGCTTTTGCTTCAGCTATGTTCCTGAAGTTAAGCCACAAGAAGCAGATCCTTATGACATATATCAGCAATTCCAGGTCCATCAACGCCGAGCATCATCTCGCTATTACACTGCCACTTCTGTTGCTCCTAATGGGATACCACCAGAGTTCCTTAAGAGAAAGTATTGGACCGTTGCGTACTCGAATTCCCAAGACTTTGGTTTGACAGATGATGCAAAGGGGATTAACACAAAGCTTCGTTCCGAGCTTCCCAATGATGTGAATACAAGCGTTGTGGTAGGGAAATGGTATGTTCCTTTCATATTCGTCAAAGAAAGAGACGCAGATCAGACTAAGAGCTCAACTTATTACAGCATGACGCTTAAACAAAGATGGGAAGAGGTTTACTCATGCGAAAACATTAATTACAACGAAAAAGGAGGAGAGGTTGTCGTTGATGCTGACGTAGAAACAGAAGTGGTGAAGCTTGAGGGACAAGAAACTATTTCGAGAGAGTTAAGAGGTGGTGGATTTGTTTGGTTCTTAGGGGATGAGATACAAGACAAGAAGATAGGTCTTGGATCTGTGGTTGTGGAGAGGATGAAATGGGAAGAGGAAAGGTTCGGATGGGTAAACAAAGGCGAAAGGACTAACATTAAGAGATCAGAGAGATTCAAAGGCGGTTCATCGCATTGGAAGAGTTATCGATGTTATGTATTGATAGAGAGCTTTGAATTGAGGAGAATGGATGGGAGTTTGGTCATGACATATGAGTTTAGGCATGTTGATAAATTAAAGAGCGAGTGGGAGTATTGAGTTTCATTCATCTTTGTTTGGTTTCATTGTGTGTCATCTTTTGGTTCAATAATTAATTTGGTAAATAAGTTTTAAGCATGTTCATGTAATAATAAACTTAAGGTCGCATTTAATTTCATGTAGAAACTCAATTTAATGAAGTATAAGTTTGGTTGCTTGATACTCTCCATGATGGGTTTGTTTACCTCTTAGAAAAGTAAGGGTCACAACTTTGAATCAATTAAAACCTAAATCCTTTGACAAAGTTTTGTGAACAATGCGACTAAAACCGGTCCAAAAGCTTGTCAATGAAGTTAATTAATTAATTGTCACATACTCTGCATTACAGATTATTGCATAAAAGTCAAATCAAAGGCAAAGACTTTTGTGGATTTTTATGCTCTTGTATATAGACACTAGACGAAGTAACAACCTTCCATGAACTTGCCTACGACGTGATTAGATTCTATCATCAAAAAGTCAAATCTATTCTACAAAGAATATGCTTAATTAAAAGCCTATAAAGATGAAACATAGCTCCTTCTCCAAGTATCATCATCTCAAGAACCAAACTAAAGATGTATATTACAAGGCGTTTATCGGAATACCAGAAAAACCCATCGGAGCTGAAACTGCTTCCACCAGAAGGCCCAAACTCCGGAATAATGGTGATTCAAGACCAAGAATCAGAGCCCACTTGCTGCTTTGGTTCTTGCTACGAGGGCAGACTTAAAGGCTTGCCGTTTCCACAAAACGTAAAGCTCGATGCAACGTATAGCAGTGGAGGAGGAGAACACCAAACAACACATCGTACCCCAGTTGTGTTCATCCCTGTACTTGATCAGCCATTGTCTTTAAACCGTTACTATGCTATACAAAGGCGTGGAAAGCATACTGGGTAATTATTACTTATATATAATCTCAATATTTTTACTGTTTTTTATTTGTTTTCATTCGGATTTGCGAATGATTCATGTTTACTTTTAAATATCAAAATTTATAATTAGCATTAAGAGTCTTTTAGAAAGTGACTTACAAACCAATAGTAGATATATTGAAATGAATAACCTCAAAAAGAAATGAATAATATTGTCAAAGTTTTGTACGTAATATATATAGTATATATACCTTCTTTTTGTTTTATATAATTAATTAATTTCTAAAATAAGTATGTTGCAACTTGCAATAAGATGCTTATACGTGTTGATATTGACTTTTAGTCGTAGGTCAAATAAAACATTTGTAAATTGTAGGATTTTTTTTGTCGTTGCTGATTTAACAGTCAGTCAATTAATGACATAAGGATAAATATTTAATATCTCCGGGTCAAATTAATGGTTTTGGATATTTTGTACAGATTGTCTCTAGTAACTAGTACTATGTTTTATTTTATATATTGGGATTTGTCATTTTATTATGATTACTAGCTAATTAAATCATGCTTAATTGTGGTGACAGGAAAGCATCAGCAAGTGCAAAAGAGGAAGATAGAGTTTCAAGCTGCTGTTGCTTTACCTATGTTCCTGAAGCTAAGCCACAACAAGCAGATCCTTATGACATATACCAGCAATTCGAGATCCATCAACGTCGAGCATCGTCTAATTTTTACTCTGCCACTTCTGTTGCTTCTGATGGTGTGCCACCAGATTATCTTAAGAGAAAAGATTGGACAGTCGGTTACTCGACTTCACAAGACTTTGGTCTAAGAGATGATGCCAAAGGGATTAACACAAAGCTTCGCTTAGACTCAGAGCTTACTTGTTTAGGTAAGAGTAGTTTGGTAGGGAAATGGTATGTTCCTTTCATATTTGTGATGGAAGGAGATGTAAAAGATCAGATGAAGAAATCAACGTTTTACAGCATGACCCTTCAACAAAAATGGGAAGAGATTTTCTTATGTGAAAACGTTGACAATGAACATTTTGAGGTTGTAGTTGACGTTAATGTAGAAACAGAAGTGGTGAAGCTTGAGGGACAAGAAACCAATTTGAGAGAGGAAAAAGGTGATGGAGTTGTTTGGTTTAGTGTCTTAAGGGATGAGAAACAAGACAAGAAGATAGGTCTTGGGTCTGTGGTCGTGGAGAGGATGAAATGGGAAGAGGAAAAGTTCGGGTGGTTAAACAATGGGGAAAGATCTAGCATTAAGAAATCAGAGAGATTTGAAGGCGGTTCATCACATTGGAAGAGTTATCGATGTTATGTATTGATAGAGAGCTTTGAGTTGAAGAGAATGGATGGGAGTTTGGTGTTGACATATGAGTTTAGGCATGTTGATAAATTGAAAAGCAAGTGGGATTGAGTTTCAGTCTGTGTTCAGTTTCTTTGTGTGCCATCTTTTGGTTTAATAATCAATTTGGTGAATAAGTTTTATACAAGTTCATGTAATAATAAACTTAAGGTTGCATTTAATTTCATGTAAAATTCAGTTTAATGAATTTAAATTTGGTTGTTTGATTCTCCATGATGCGTTTGCTAACCTCTTAGCCAACTAAAGGTTTTTAACTTTGGAACTCAAACAATTAAAACCTAAAGTT
This sequence comes from Erysimum cheiranthoides, assembly GCA_011420285.2. NCBI lineage: Eukaryota > Viridiplantae > Streptophyta > Magnoliopsida > Brassicales > Brassicaceae > Erysimum > Erysimum cheiranthoides. The sequence continues at coordinate 20,750,107 of CM022176.2, read as the reverse complement.
TTGGGAACAATTGGCCAGAACGTTATTTATTCTGATCAAAGCTTAATTGATAAAAATCAATGGAAGAAACCGCATGGATGTGATTCGGAGATTTGGACCTTGCAATGGGTCAAGATTTATACTATAGATCTTGTATATTGTTCTTCATGGTCTCAATATAGAATTGGTTTTAGTTGGACCCGCATGGATGTGATTCGGCCATGCACACCGGTGGCGATATTGAAGAACAAGGAGATCCTACTCACACATCGTTATGGTGATGGTCTGATCAAGTATGATCCACAAACAAACTCTTACTCTTCAATTTACGATCATTGTGACAGAGTTGTTCCTTATTTCGAGAGTTTAATATCTCATATCTAAAACCTTTGCTTACTCTCTTTGATGTATTTGGAACCGGAGCATTTCTTAAGACTAGGTTTAAGACCATATTTTTTTTTTGAACACCAAGCTTTTTATAGATTACTACTCTCCATAGGAGTTCGTTACATCAGAGGACAACAAAGCCATCGCTGCTTCAAAAGGCAAGCGGAATACACAAACATGAAAGATAAAAGGATAGTTACAGGCAATCTTAACACTTAAGCCATAAATGTCATGGAGTCTTCGAACCTTGACAACTTTAGAACTAGTGAGTGAGATGATGCCTTGGGAAACAAATAGCACACAGAGTGATCTATTGTTTGCGATTGAAACTGCAACTAAGACAGATATAACAATCATAGAAACGGCTACGTTAGCAGAGCCTTTGACGATATCAGAGAGCAAAGTCTCTGAAGAGTCTCCTTCCAATTCAAGGCCTGATCGTGCAACACAAGCACAGCACACAAGAGCCATGAAAACAAGGATGATGGTGGAAAAGTTCTCTCCTTCAAGAAGGAGGATGGTAAAAGCGATCTCTCTCTGGCCCCGGCAAGAGGAATTTTGATAACGAGGCGGTGAAAAAAGGAAAAGATATCCAAGACTGAAAACATCAACTCTCATGGAAAACCTTAGACGCGATATGATTACCTCCTTTAAATAAGAGGATAGAGAGATGGATCTCTCCTGGACTTGGCAGGAGGAAAGTTGAGACAGAGGAAGCGGTGTGGCGAGGTGCGTTAGACTTAATCGGAGATTAGGATCTGATTCGTACCTAACTGAAGGTCGAGGGAGGAGGCTCGATGGAATAGGAGGTGGCTCCTTGATAGGGTTCACCACAGGGACGAACTTCGGTGGGAATGAGACCAGAAGCGATGGCGGAGCAAATCGGAGATGGTTGCAGCACCTTGAATCTTCAGGCGTAAAGCAGCGTGATAAGTGAGTCACCATTGGGTTAATAGGCCAGACCAAATAGAAACTCCAAGTGGGCCAGTTGTCAATTGAGCCCACCAAGCTAAATGAACTATCCAATCCCTTAGGAGAAAAGCTGATGGGCCAAGCCCAAAAGAAGAGCAACTCTTGAAACCCTAGATTGAGGTCGGCGGCGTGAGAGTGGAGAGAGCTGCGGTAGATGAACCAAGTTGCAGAGGCGGCGGACGATGGCAGCTGTTGAGGGATGAGTAAGTTAAAGCCGGAGAAGCAGGAGTGATAGGAAAAAGATCTTCGGTTATACACCGAGAAGGGGTCTCGATCAACAAACAACAAAAGAAACACGGAGGTGGGAGGACGTGCTCGCCAGATCTGAGGAGATCCAGGTTCCCTGGCCACCAAAACCATGCTTTCTTCGTTCGATTTGGTGTCGGAAGGTTCTGCATCAGAGGCACGCAAGGAGACACCGGATTTTGAACCGGTGAACCGTCTCCGGCGGCTCTGTGCGAAGTTTGGAAAAACAAAGGAGGTTCTTTCCTTGAAACACAATGAAACTGTTGAGAAAGAAGCAGAGAACCCATAGCAAGAAGAACAAGTCCGACGCCGGCTAGCCATAGCTTCACCGGCGTCGGAGATCGACAAAGCTTTAGGTGTCTCGGGAATGTCGCCTGGGAGAAGATCGACTACACAAACGAATTAACTTTAAGACCATATTTAAATCACATTTGCCATTGAATCAATCTCTACTGTTACAGAGTTTTGCTATCTCACTAAGTTTTCTGGAGAGAAAAAACAAAGCCAATATTCCAATGTAGTAAAAACGAGAAAAATACAGAACAAAACCTCTCTCTCTCTCTACAACTAAAACATCTTAGAATGAACTCTTTTGCTTTTGATTCCCAATTTCTTCCAACCGTTTCCATGTCGCCTCACGTTTTGCTCCAATTTCAGCTTCTTTTGATTCATCTTCTCTAAACTTGACAAGACATTCCTTAAACAACTCTGCATCAATGTCATTAAATATCTTCTGCACGTTCAGCGTTAAGCTATGAACAGCTTGGTTCCAATGCTTCTGAGTGTTTCTTTCCAATGCAGGGAAAATTATAGGAAGAATAACTTTACGGTTCTGCATTATTAGATTCTCGATATGATCGTTGTTCCACAAGAACAAAGCTCTTTCTGCAACCTGCAAGAAAATCAAAAAACGACTCAAACCTTTTCTTCTTTCTTGTGCTTGTCTAAAGACTCGAGCTTTCACTACAACTTTCGACAATGAACACGCTGGTACTAATTGATCTGTGCCTAACAGATATAATCACAAAGCTTTTAAGCTATTAGATATCACACATTTCAATCTTATGAAGAACTGTTCCAATCATTCATCTTTCTCAGAATCAGCAAACTGTAAATGCAATCAGGAAAATATATGAAACGTTATAAACAATTACCTGAAAATGGAGACTGTTCAAACACCGAGCAACTTGGCGAAACAATGGGACCATACACCGTTGGAATTCTGGTGGTTGAGTTGCTTCCAATACTTCCTCTAGCTCGTTTAGAAACATCACTTCTTTGGAACTATTTGTGACGGGCCAAGACTTCAACAGTCCTCTTATAACCGTATCAGCAAGTTTGCAATCTTTCTCAACAAACTGTGTGATACAATAAGACAGTTGCTGATGGTACATTTGCAAGCATTTCGGTTTGTGGAGAGGTACCAAAGCTCGAACCAAAAACACTTTGTGCTCTTCTTTAAGCGGCAGAGCAAATCCATTGATGATACTTCCCAAAATCTCTAGAAACTCAGCAATCCCGTTGTGTTTCTCAGTTTCGAAAACAAACCGATAGAAAATGTTGTTAATGGATTTCCTTATGAAAGGACGATGAACCATGAATTTACCGTAGATACGATGTAGAACGGTTTTCAGACAATCTCTTTCCCTAGGATCCTCAGAATCAAATAAATCCAGTAACCGTGTGACAAAAGATTGGTCAATGTATTTCTTAGCCAGCTTGGTGTCGGTCTCAGGTGAAGCAATAAGCCGCAAGAGAAGCTCATAGACAAGTTGCAAGTGAGGCCAAGCAGGATCCATCGAAGGCTCTTCTTCCTCCAAGTCCAAGGCATCAATAACTTTATTTTCGCGCGGTTGAGGATTCAAGGTTCTGAATATGTTAACAGAAACCATTCTAACCGCTTCTTGGATAACCGTTTCACTAAACTTTCCACTCGGAGAAGCCACATAATCCACAAGCTCAAGCAATGTCTGCCGCTTAATCTCCTTTTCCTTAACGTTCTTAGTTGGATCCGTGAAATCAAACACTACACAGCACAGGTTGAGTTTTCTCACAAGCAAGCTTTGCTTTTCAGCATTTGGAACATCTTTAAAACTCGGTAATGCTTCATACGGCGTGAAACCGTTCCTATTTCCTTTCAAATTCCCATCTTTAAACCCTAAATCAGTAGCAGGCTTAACAGCAGGAGCTTTCTTGGTGTGAGAATTTCCCGATTTCCCGGCGCCATGATCACTACTTTTCGAAGAAGATGCAGAGGCATTAGATGAAGAATGGTTCTTAGAAGAAGACTTCTTAGGAAGCTTACTTAGAATCTGTTTCCACATAGTTTATAAACTCAGATTCTTCTCTATTCATCCACAAAAAACAATACCTAGAAGAACAACTTCATCAACTCCATCTGAAATAAACCAAAATCCAATAAAAATCAAGATATCAAAGATACAATACTATAAAAAGCAAATAGTTAAATCAAGAACCTCAATTTCTCACAGCAAAACCATCTTTTTTCTTCTTCTTCTTCTTCCTTACTCACTCTCGAAACCCAGGAAAAACAAAAATCGCCACTTCGAACCACAAAATCTAAACTTTTGGTTCTAATCGCAATCTGAAAACCCAAAATCAAAGAGAAACCGTACATTCACAACCCCGAAGCAAGATAAATCACAAAATTACGATTTTAGGGAAAAAGTGACGAAAAAACACAATCAAAACCAAACAAAATTCGCCGATTACACAACAAAAAAAGGTCAACATAAGAAAAATCACCCAGATGAGAAAAAGGAAAAAAGACGATTTATGTATGATGTATAATTAAAAACAAACAAACTTACAAAAAAATTCACAACCAAGTTCTTCCAAAAACCTCCTTCGTTGTTGTTAATTGACTTCAGATTAAAAAAGATTCCACCTTTGGATTTGCCTTAATACGAATATATCTTCTTCTTAATTTTTGTTTTCTTTCTTCTTCTTTGTAATTTGTGTCTTCTCGTGATCCACTTATCTATCATTCTTTCTTCTCTGAGTTCTCTCCGATGGCTGATCAAACTTTTTTTTCTCAAATCTAATTTTTATTTATTTTATTTTTATTCCCTATTTTAATATATATTTTTTTTGTGTTCAGTCTGGCCTGCCAGGTCTCTCACTTGTGTATGATTATTTACAGAATTTTCAAGCTGACACATCAAAATGTTTTTAAAATCCTAACTTTTTTGCCGACCGTAAAGGCGTAAACACTATTATACGACATAGTTTTGATGTATGTAATAAAATCAGTTTTTCGGTTCGTTTGGTTAAATCTACAATGCATCGGTTAAATACGAACTTAATTCTCGGTTTGAGTTTAGGTATTGTTTCTACGTGATGATGCATTTGTTCTTAATGGGAAGCGAAGGATTTACTTTGAGAATTGAGATAAAATACTGATCTCTTATTGGATGCACAAACCAGGAGGCAAGTTATATCAAATGCCAAGTGAGAATGCGATGCATCAGGCTACAAGTATCACATGGTATATTTGTAATGTGAAGGATAGTTATGTGATGATACTTTATTGTTGTTATGCTTGCTTGTACGTCTTGTGATCGGTATTATTCTAGTTCGTGGTTGATTGCCAACGGAGCAGAAATCTCTTTATATCGAGTGGTGCTCCTTTAGTCATCGAACTTAGGGGCCGTAATGGTGTTTCAATCTGATGTGCTTGCTTGGACTCAGCAAGAGCTACCATTTCGGAAAACTGACCGTTGTCTCATCAGCCACAAGTGAAGAGTGATCAAGTGTCTAAACTAAATTTGTAATCATAA
>CM022176.2:20734196-20744623 GCA_011420285.2 Erysimum cheiranthoides | reverse complement strand
CTTCGGATAACAAATGTACCATACGTTCTCTCATAGCTGCTCTGTGTTTTCATCAATTATTCGAAGGCATGGGACTTGGCGGTTGCATTCTTCAGGTAGCTAAATTATACCAACAATCACTTATTAAAGCCATTGAAACATATAAATATGTATACACAGAAACAAATTAGTTAATAATCAACTAACTGAAGTATAGTTCTTATTGTATCAACTGTTATAATATAGATTGGTACTTTTTTTTGTTGTTGGTTTCTTAGGCACAATATGGAAAGAAAACAACCGGAACAATGGTGGTTTTTTTCTCGGTCACGACACCATTAGGGATCGTTCTAGGAATGTTGTTACAAACTGTATACAGCCCGACGAGTCCAACGGCATTGATTGTGGTCGGGGTCTTAAACGCGTGTTCTGCCGGTTTATTGAACTATATGGCACTTGTTGATCTATTGGGTGCAGATTTTTTGGGACCAAAATTGCAAGGGAACATGAAGCTTCAGACATTGGCTTATGTTGCTGTTTTTCTAGGTGCTGGAGGAATGTCTTTAATGGCCAAATGGGCTTAGAAAACCGTTGAAAATTGAGCTGTAAGCCAAATTCCATAACGATTTCTTAGGTTCCTAGGGTTAGTATTCAACTCATAAACCAGCTCACCCTTTGTTTGAGCGTGATCCAATAAAATTATGTTTCAACTTCAGCCTCACTATGTTACGTACATCCGATTTTTTTCCATCCAGTTACTAATATATTATTTTTATAGAGAAAATGAAATAGGAAAAAAAATATGCTCATGCTAAGATCCACACAATTTACCCCAAAAAATGTCGGCTACTATACGCAGCTAGAAAAAAATCTCAACAAACTCCGAAGATTTTGAACGTAACTTTTTTTTTTTTAATTCAAAAGTTTGACCCTAGTCTTTTATTTTTTAGCAAAAATCTCGTAAATGTGTTAATAATTAAGCCGGTACTGTTTTATACGCAACCGGCAACCCGATTTCATACTGCATATTATACGATTATGTTCTCCTTCTTGGCTTCTACGCTAAATACTTTGAAATACAATTCATGGTAAAAAGACGAAGATAGCCAAGGATACAGCCATGATCATATGCAAAGACGAAAAATAGAACGTATACCACTGTAATTCGTGTATATTTTAAATTTTTGTGTTCTAATAATTTTTTGTTGGTCGAATTTGAGATCTAAATCTTAACACACGTTTAATTCCATATGTAATCATATAACAAATTATTGATATTAATACATAGGCTTCATTATTGTATCAATTGAACTTTGTGTTTTATTTTCTTTAACAATATAAAAAAAGATAACATTTAGAAGAAAGATGAGATAATTAAGCGGTTGGATTGCCGGTTTCTGCTTTAAAACCATGGCATTTACACCTTCCACTATCGCAGCGGCAATCGACACAAGCCTCACACGCAATGTTCGTTAAACATTCTGTTTTCGTTTTGCATCTAAATGAGATTGTGACATCCCCCTTCCCATTGGTTTCCTCCACAGACTCTGAAACTGCGAAAAGAACAATGAAAACACTGTAATTGCTTAAAAGCGGTGGACCAGCAAAATATTAAGGTTAAAGGTAAAGAAACTAATTACCGGTCGCGGTGAAGACAAGAACGGCCAAGAACACAGCCATAATTACGCGAAGATTGTTCATTTTTCTCTTTTGAGTTTTGAAACTGATTTCTTCTATAGGAACGATGTATGTTATTTCAGTTTGGTTTGTAATGACAAGATTGTAGTAAACATAGAACCAATATATAGGAGCATGATGGGCTGTTGGATGATAAAAACTGAAGCAGTCAACACTCAACATATAACTTGAAGGTAAAAAAAAAAAAAAAAAAGAAAAAAGAAAAAGTAAAGTAAAAATTAAAATCGAAGAATAAGATATATGGCAAAGATATAAATGTTTTGACCAGCTGGTGCTGGTCAACAATATAAAATTAATTGGATTACATTTAATCTTTTTTTTTTGATAAATCATAAATGAATTGCACTTAATTAGTCAATCATGTATATCACTTCTGAATTGTTAATTACTCTAAGAATCATATTCGCTTAACTCATACTATGTCTTAAATAACTTCCATGCTTCAAGAAACAATATATTAGCATCATGACCTCCATGCATGTAAAGTTAGGAAAAAACTTTATCAATACGTATATAAAACTCTAAACCATTTTGACTAAAAAAAAATCTAAACAATAATTAATGATTAAATCTGGAAGTTTCAGGCAAGGATATATAATTATATATGGTTATGTGGTGCTACCATTAACCATTAAATGAAACATATATTATTAACTGAAATTTGGGGTGTCCAGTTAAATTTGCATATTTGTTATATATGGGGACTTTTAAATTAAGAATGTTGACATAAAGAACTAATAATTACTTATTTGATGGTAAAGAACAACAGCTGAATGTGTATTTTCTAGTCGAGACAAACCAAATGGACAACTAAAAATATGGAGAATGTTTGATGATTAATTGAATAAGTTCATGTTTACCTATGCAACCACATTATGTTTCATTCAATAATTAGTTTTTTCACCAAATTATAAATCAGAAATTTTCTTTCAATTGAATTTTTTGTTTTATTTCTTTAATTATTTTTTGCATTACAAGAAAACAAAAGAGAAATTTAAAAAGAAAATGGTTAAATTAAGCAGATAATGGCGCAGCTGTTGGATTTTCCGTTTCTCCACCAAAACCATGGCATCTACATAATCTTTTATCACCTACTTTATCACATCGACAATCAACACAAGCTTCACAAGCAATGTTTGTGAAACAGTCCTCTTTCTTTTTGCATGTGAATGTGATTATGACCTCTTTCTTGGCTTCCACCACAGAGTTTGAAACTACAAAAAAAAAAGAAGTCAAATCAAAACACGGTTTTTGGTATGAAAACGATATATGAAATTGAATCTGAGGTAAAGAAAAACTAAATACAAGTCGCGGTGAAGACAAGAGCGGCCAAGAACACTGCAATGGTTACGCGAAGATTGTTCATATTCCTCCTATCTCTGAAACCGATTTCGTTTGTAGAATTTAAGTGTGAATAACTTTAGTTTAGTTTGCGATGGAACGATGGAATAGTACAATAATAGGTATATATAGAGCATGATTGGGTCCAGAAAGTTGCTTTGTTGCCTAAAATGTTTTACCTTTGACAATGTTTTTGTTAAATAACGCATATGTAATATATGGTATGTTTGTAATGTCCAATTAAAATTACATATTTGTTAAATAAGGTGTCCTAAGAATCTATGGGTTTTAAAGAAATTAAATTTTTTTGTGCAAACAAAGAAATTAAATTTAACCCAAAAAGTGATACGTGGTAAAAAAAATCTATGGCTTTTGTCGTTTGTCCAATTAAACTTTCGTAGTTTCGAGAAAGCTATTTTTTCCCGTTTCGAAGGTATCCTAAGAATCTATGCCTTCTCTTTTTCCATGTTGCTGGTTTAGTAAGGGCAATCCTAATAAGATAAAGTCCTGTTTTTATAAGTTAAAATTAGCTTTAAATATACAAAATTTTTGGTCATATATACAAATTTTTTAAAAATTTAATATGTACTTTTTTTTTGTCAACGTTACTTTCTTGATTCTGTTTTCATAAAATAAATTTTTTTGTAAATAGATAATTATGTTATTTATTTTCTTAAACAACAACAGCAAAAAAAAAATTATCAACAGTAGTTTTTCTTCGTAATCAAAAAAGATAATTACGTTATTTGTATTTTAAAGCTATTATTTTAGACATGTTATCTCAAAATATGTTTAGATCAAACCAACGCTATGATTGGCTCATTTCTCTTATGTGTGTGTTTTAATACTGCTATGATTGGCTCATTTTTCTTATGTGTGTGTTTTAATACTGTCAACCATATGTTATGCTATCTAAATTTTAAAGTAAGGATTCTTTTTCCAACTCGCCAATTTGGATATGTTTTCTATATTGGTGGTTTAAAATGGATAGACTTCATGAGACACACAAAAATGCCTTTCCATTCTTTATCTTCGACACAATGACTTAAAATTTGTTGGTCTGTATCTTATAATTGTGTAACGTAACTGAACATCACTTTGATGGAATTATTGTACGTGTCTCGATCTCGCGTACTAGAGAAATAGAATTGCAAGCTATAGATACGAAATGTGAAGGAGGGTCGGAGCAGGCGGTAGAGAACGAAACACACGCATACCTCTGTTTTACGATTAATCACTACGATTTATCAGTGATCAAAGAACCAATTTGAGCTAAGCTATTATTCTTCTCAACTACCTCTCTGCCCAAAATAGTTATATTTTTCCTCTTTAACTCACGTAAACTCGACATTTCTTCTTTAATTATTTATACATTCACCGAATTTGCATCAATCAACATTTATAGCAATTACATGTAGGGAAATCACATGTTCGATTGTATATACAGACTTTGTATTTGCACGTGACCGGACAAATTTTGTCACAAGAAGAGTTTCCGTTGCAACGCACACACTGTTCGATGTCAGGTTTAGGACCAATCACTGATTTAGTAGGAACTTGAAGATCATCGCCACAGTCGCAAGAAGGACTTCTGGAAGGACAAACGCATGGTTCTTGCCATCCTGTCACTATCACATCGGATACCGAAAGTAAATCTGCATCCAAAAAGATTTAAAAGTTTAGTAAATGTTGCCAAAGATGTAAAATCGATATTTCACATTCAAAACTATGGTATGTGTAACAAATTCTTACAAGACGCAACACTCAGAGCGAATACAAAGTGAAAGATAAGTCTCGCCATAGATTTGAAGTCTTTTTAATGCGGATAAAATTTTGATGGAAATAATTTGTTTCATCTCTATATATATATAGGAGAGCTTATTGCAAAAACTTTGACTATTTGTAATAAACTTAAGAATTTTTAAAATTAAAAACTAGATTTGGTAAGAACAATATAATTAAGTATTTTCATTTGTCAATTGACTTATAAGTTTAAAAGCTATATATGTTGGACCGTCTTTTTTTTTTTTTTTTTGGGGCTAATATATGTTGGACCGTCATTATGGTAATACTATCAGATTTTGAAATTAAATGTTGACTTGTCATGTAAGGGAGTCAAAGTATGAGTAACCTACCCATTTAATCTAATATGAACAGAAACTTGTATAACTTGAATCATGTCTAGTTTGATCCGATTCGAAATGTGATGGGATTCTGATTAAAAATTATCATTTAAAAAAAAGTATTAAATATCTTATATCAAAAATATATAATTTAATATATTTATTTTCAGTAAGTTTTAAGTTGAAAACTAATAAACTTAACAAATTTCTTTATCAAAAAAAAAAAAAAAAAAAAGAAGAAGCTAAAAATATATTTTGTTAGTACAAAATACTGTCACAAACTAGTTATCAAAACTCTGATAGGTTTTTTTTTTTTTTTTTTCTTCCAATTCCCACATCCCACATAAACTCATCTAATTGTGTGATCATAAATAGATCAAGTACTGGACCAGCGACAAATATAATTTACATCGAAAAGGTATATATCCATTTTTCTTTTGTGGCGGATATGAATTCTTACCAGTCTAAGAGAAATTTAAAACAACATAAAATGATCAGCCACATATCTCACTGATTAAATAAGGAGAGACATCTAGAATTAGATCGCATGTGTAAAGAACAATATAAAGGTCTTACCCACAAAAAGTTCATTTCCTGCCGAAAAAGGAACATTATAAAGTTTTATTTCATTTATATAAGGAATCCAAAATATATAAAGAAATCAAGATATGTTTGTACGTATGTGTAAACATAGAATATGAATGGATATGTATGTCTTGATCTAAAAATAGAGAGGCATGATTTGACCTAAGCATAATATCATCTGGAAATGATTCGAACTCTTACCGTGGGAATATAATAGAACCTTTTTAAAAAAAATTGTTAGATCATACTTTGGATGATCAGCTCTTATTTCGAAAGGCGGAGTATTCGAAAATTCAAAGTGTTAATATGGACCACAATTTGTGAACCAATCCAGCTTGCTCATGCATGTAATCTACGAGTTAAAGTTAGAAACTTTTAATCTATTAAATACATTTTGGAGACTGATGCTTATGACGGGTTCACGAGTTAGACGGATCAACAATTGGTCACAAGTTAATATTGCGGAAATTTAAACTTTTCTAAATACATTAGTAAGAAAATTTTGTTTTATAAATATCAAACTATTCAATCAACCGTTATATATGAAGGTAAAAAAAAAGTTAAATGCACATATAAATAGTGCGAGCATTACAAAAGAATTATCTACTAGCCCTCTAGAGGTTTTGAGTTTCTTTTCCCAATTGTTGTCATTAGTCTTTTACATATCTGGGCATAGGTCCATTAACTCCTATCACAAAGAGACACTAAGGATTAAACCCTAGAATTAGTGGGATGATTAAAGCATTTTGGATCTAATCCACTTCTCCCAAATTGTTATCACTTAGAACTTTTATTTTTAAACTATAAAGCTCCTTACATTATATTTATATAAATGATAATTAAATCTTCTAATTCAAAATGGAGTTTCCAACGTTTTGATATTGACATCTGCTGACGCCAGTTCGCAGCAGTTAGGTTCAAAGGTGCCAATGATTTATTTATTTTAATTAAATAAATACAAATCCTTGTCGCGATTTGTTTTTTCCTCCAAGATCACTTATTTTTTAATATATTTTTACATTTTCTTGTCGCTTACCAATTGGCTTCTTCGTGCGTGGGGCTCATCAGAGATAATTATGTGGCTCTCCTTCGTTGAAATTTTTGTAGTATTAAATTCTGTTTTTCACCTTTTTCTCTTTCAATGCTGTTTAATTTAATATATTAAATTTGTGGTTTGATATGTAATGGTTTGGATAATCTGCCTCTTCAAGACAAATGCCATCACTCTATTACTGCCTCTTCTCGCTAGACACCGACTCCAATTAGCGATCAAATCTTAAAAGTACAAAAAATGTGATAATATACTATTAAATAACAATAAGAAAAATCTATTAAGTAGACTGAAGGTAATTTTCGTCAAAATTTTTTACAAACTCTTTTTTAGATATCATATCGAGTTGAATTTAATTAAATAAGTAAATTAGACTATATATATTCTTTTGTGCACACAAATCGACTATTTAAATTTTTATGTGCATGGTCTTGTCTCATAAATGCTTCTCTAATTGCAGTGGTATTTTTAAGAGTTGAAGAAAAATTATTCCTCTCGTCTACTACACATGAATACTTCTAAGTTTGGATTAAAGTTATTACACTAGCAATCCTAATACAAATCATTAAGTTATATATTTGATAAACAAAAGATTTGAATATGAGAGATCTATTTTTTATTTTTTTTTTGGGCAAATGAGAGATCTATTTATATTTGTTTATTTGCATTAAACTTTGTTATCAATTAGTAGTATTCTTATTATTTATTAAATTTTAAAACTAATATCTAATGGAGATTTTTTTTGACATTATATCTAATGGAGACTATGATTAAAGAAAAGGTCACTTCAGATTTTTTATATATATCTGAAAAAGGTAAAAGCCGAAGTCGTTCATTATATAAATACGGACGGATAGAGACATGTTACGGTATTATTGCACGTCTTCTGGTTACAATATGAGACAAAGGCATCTTAATACTAGGTTTAGGTAACACACACCTGACTTGACCGTGACCTATTATCATCTTTAATTTATTAAACTCCTTATATATAAAATTTTCAAATGTGTCCATGGATCGACTATTGTCACTCAAAATATTTTTTATCAACTTCGAATGGGGATGACACGTGTCGACAGTAACACAGCAAAGAACTGGCAAAATGGTTTACGTAATTTAATAAGATAGGTTCCCCTCTAAATTAAATCAATTAATCAATTGGTTATATTAATTAGTGGCGGAAGTGTGAGTGGATCACTACCTTAATTTTGATTGCTTAAGCCAAGAAGATTAATTATACGATTAATTAGAAGTTAATCATCAAGTAGATGAGGTGCCGTACGCAAAGGTTTTTTTTTAGCTTATATAACTTTCACATTTTATTAAAGTTTTGTATTACAAGAAAAAAAATTAGGATGACGTACAAATCTTGAATGTTTAATTAGTATTTTGCGTTCTTTTGGAAGTATATATGTCTTACAAGCATAAGAGAATTAATAATTATATAATAGTTTTTTATTCGAATGATTTTTATTAGGCTGGTGATCAAAACTTGTTGACAAATGAATGTGTTCCTACTGGTGATGACATAAATCGATCTTTCTTGTAGTCATACTTAATAATCGTGGTAAAAATTGATGTAATTATAATATCAATACGAGATTGTTTATAAAAAAATATGCTTATTGAATAAACTATGACGACGAAGACCAAGAAAAGAAAGAAGAGAGAAAAGCTATGACTACTTGATTAGGTGTGACCGGATCCAAACAATTAATTGATATCCAAATCTTTTTCCAAACAGAGAAAAACATAGTGATCTTTAGCGATTACTTTTTTTAGGGTCAGTGACATCTTCTAGAGGGCTATTTGAGGCATACAACGAAGATGGGTCTAGATCAAACACAGAACACAAGTCTTTAGCATGAAGGAGAAGAAAAAAGACAGGCTTATCCTCTTTAGTCCAATCAAATATTTATAGGGAAACTATATATAAATATGGGGTTGCTTTGTAGTGAAGTGGGGGAAAGTGGAGACAGTCGTCATAATGTTATTTGCAAAAATGGTACACTTCAATAATCAAATTGTACCATAGGGTCATAGGCTCTTTTAAAAGTCTCTCTAAATGGGTATATTTGAAACTTGAAAGCAACCAAAACAAACATGAAATTTTGTTTACTTTTTCTTCCCTATAAAATTAGAAATTATCCGGTGACGCGTGCTCAACACAGTCCTTCATTGTGCTGTCCTATCACATACAAACTTTTAGCTCACAATGTCGACCGGAGCTACTTTTTTTTTTTTTTTTTTTTTTTTGCTTGATTATGTTACGAACAAATCTCTTGATGATATATGGTCAATGAGAATGAAACCTTTTTTTCATCTATATGGCAGGGAAATTTCGTGGAAGTTAATAACCCTTTATTAAATAAAGTTTCATTAACAAGTGAAATCACGATGTATAGAAATTCAACGATAGATATTCGTTTCATCGTTGTTGATGACAACGATAATTAACAACAACAAATGATATCGACTAAAGGACCAAACACTGAAAATTTCAGTGGCAAAAGTCGAGAACTAGCTAGTTGTAAACGACATGCCACCACCAAATTTACCGCTAAATTCACCAATAATCATATATTAACACTAACTCGTTGAATAGGGTCAAATTAAAGTTCGCTGAAGTCTTTTAAAGTCAATGGAAAGTATTGCACCAATTTGTTCTTTTTTTTTTTTCTTCTCAATGAACTCAATTGTGTAATAGACTACGAAAGCAAGTAAGCATGTTATGTAAATGTTTAAGTTGTGTCTCGGTGAATTGGTGCGCCGGCCATGAGGCGTCACTATAAAATGTTTGGACCCACTCATAACATTTTCATGTCTGATTTATCAAATCAGGTCTTATCTGTGTTCCCATTTGTCTCTTTTTTGGTAAATGTTTTTTGGACAACGTCACAGATTAAAACAGTTTGAGAATCTATACCCTCTCTCTCGCAATAACTACTAACACACAAACACGTAGAATACGAATAGTATGGAATGGATTTCATCAGTTCGTTAAAATCGTTTTTGAAGATAGGAATAATGTAGGTGTGGTTGGAGTTTTTGTTGATGGACGAAATTGCGTTCCCTTGTTAAATGCTGAGGGTGAATTTAGCGGTATGGCTTAGTAATTAAAGAAGAATAACAATTTAAATAGACTTTGCGGTCAAATTCAAATACATAATTAGGGTTTGGACTGTTGAAATTAGGATTTTGTTTAATTATGTTTTGCTTCCATTTAGTTGAAAGTTTTTTTTTAAGTTCTTTTGGTCAAAGATTCAAAATTTGTTCTAAAATAATCTTTTTTTGCCTGTTTGGATCTATTTATCAAACTTCTTATTTTTTCTCCCATTCGCAGTTTCTACCCTTCGCCCTTCTTCCCTCTCTAGTCTCGTTCTGATTTAAAATATTTTAGGATTCATTGTAATAAAATTTTTCTTCCGTGGCTTCCCTTATATTTTCTTTTATTCTCTCTTAACTAGTAAATTACAAATTCTTTAGCCCATGCTCCCCGCTACTCGATAACTCCAACTTTTCTCAGTTTTTTCGACTCTGGCTTTGACAACATCTACACGGGCATGAAAGAATGATTTCTTTATTAGTTATTAGTTTCCTTCAAAAACTTGTATGTTCATTTTGAAATCCATTTATTTTCGCGCAAGAGA
>CM022176.2:20703857-20734096 GCA_011420285.2 Erysimum cheiranthoides | reverse complement strand
CAAGTGAACAAATTGGGTTCGTATGAGAAAAGAGAGAAGTGATTTGATTCAGTGCTTTAGATTCGAATATTGTCACTTTCTCTGTAAATTCCGCTATTTTACTTTCGAAATTTATGCTAACATCTTTTGAAATCCTTATTTTATGAAGCAGTTGCTGTTTTGAATTTAGAATAAAAACACTGCTTATAAAACTTCTCCATAAAATGAAATAAAAAACTTCAACGTATCAATATTTGTTTTTTGGGTTTAACGAACATTTATAATGTTTTTTTCTTCTACTTTCGTCTCATGGCTTTTTACTCATTTGAGTTCATGGCTTTTTAGTTTTACTCATGGCTTTCTTCTACGTTTTTGAGTTTCTTAGAGCATCCGCAGTGGTAAAATAAGTTTGGGTGGATGTAAATTTTTTTAATATTATAATTTAAAGAAAAAGATTAAGAGAAAGAAAAGTAGGAGAGAGAGACATAAAAGCTTGCAACGGATTGCTATTATACAATCGATTGTTGTCTCTGACCCAACTTTTTCATTTTTTTTTTTTTTTTTTAATACATGCAACCGGGTAGAAAGTAGACCATTGCGCACGGTCTTACTTGTGGAAAAAAAACATTCATTGTTAATTTTATTAGTCACTTTTTTCTTTTTGACAACCTTATTAGTCACTTAATTAGCGATAAATAATGCAGAAATACAAAAAATGCAATATATTATTACATTAATGTACTTGATATAGCCATAATTTGAGTTTTCAATATAGAAGTACGATGGATAAAAATTTTATGAAAAAAAATATTCGATCCGACCAAGGCCATGTGAGGGAAAGACTATTAGCCCATTTTATCTGTTTGGCCTGTGCTCAACTTTTATGTTTTGTTTTTGTCTTAACTTTCTCCATACAGTAAAAAGTACAGTCCACGGTACACACAATCATTTACATTTATTTAATTTAAGTTGCGGAAATTGTGTACTTTAGTCTTTAGAGATTGTTTATTTAACCCTAAATTATTGCTGGAACTTTTAAAGTTTGTTTAGATTATTGCCGCGCCCTCTCGCGATCTCCATAGTTTATCTATCAAAAATATGCCTTTTTGTAATAAACAACAATATATGCCTACGTTGATGCATGTGAAGAAAAACGAATGATTTTAACTCATTAAAAATCTATTTATCTTTTTCTTTCTGTAGATTAAAAAAAATTCCTTTACAATAAGGAATTGCATCACATTTTTATGAAAAATGTCTTGTTTCTTATACTGTATTATATTTATATCTATATCAAAGACAATACTTATAACAACTACAAATTCGAATATATGCGGCGGATTAAGTAATTTAGTTGGTGTGGAACAACAAACATACATGGGAACAATTTAATATATGGTCAATGCGAAATAAATGTGGTCAATTGATAATTTAGTGAGTTAAAAAGTAAGTAATAATTTAACTGGCTTTAACTATTCTGTAGCATAGCAGTTAAAATAATTATATATATAAAAAAGTTTGTTTAAGTTTATTATATACCCCACTATGTAACATTTTATATAATTTTATTAAGTTAAATAACACGGTCGTGGTGACCAAACGAAACTCATTTCCGGTGCAACACAAACGTGTTGAGCGCAATCACTAATGTCTATCACAATAAGATTTGGATTCAACGGTCATCTCATATACTTTGCAATTGGTTTTTGTTTGATTGTTTTTTAGCAAATTATTAGTAGATGCGGAACTATTAGCTACCTGTTTCTTGTACACATAAATGTAATTATTTTGAAAGGAACACTTAGAGATGGAATGTTACAATTTTTCTAATTATGATAATCCCTATATGTATTTCTGCATGACCTTGTTTCCATCTTAACCCCACAGATACGATATCTGGAATACGTTCCACCTTTTTCTACTTAAAAAATCAACTCCCATAGAAAAGAAATCCTTACCAACCCTTCATATTCAGCCATATACAGGCAACCAGGCCCTTTCTATATATGTACGCACACGTACCGCCACTTGTTATCACATGAATATATATGTCTGTATATTGACAAGAAATGAAGTTATATGGAATACTTTTGGACTGGATTCGTATAAAATATATTATTAGATAGAGAAACTTAATTATATATATATATATATTTTTTTTTGGACAAACAGAGAAACTTAATTATATATATTTTTTTTCTGTTGATAGAAAAATGATGAGAAGATTCTTTGAAAAGACAGCGAAGAGAGACCAATTGGGAGCCAACGATCCAATCACGGAACTTTTGAGCTTTATTTTTTAGCCCTTAACATCTAGCCATTTTACACTCCTGTACCTCACGCTCATTGTGTTTTTTTTTCTTTTCCAAACTTTTGTTTTCCTATAAATAAAGGTATTTTGAGGAAAGTTAATGAATTGGATTTTTTAAAAAATTTCTTGTTGCATGTACAGCATTCCAAGGATTTTTATAACTTTATTTATTTCTTTTTTTTAATGAACTTTATTTATTTCAACTAGGGCACAACAGGTAGAGGAAATCATGTTCATGCATATTAGAGTTTGACTTGAAATTTTGAAAACGAAAGATAAGAAAAGAATATTACTATATTAGGATTAGGGCTAATTCCGGTGGGTATAGAGAAGAGTAAACCAGCGGCCTTTTTGTCTCTTTCTTCGAGTGTAGTCTATTCTTTTCCATATGCATTCTCTTTAAAATCATTATGAAATTTTGATCTATAGCCTTTAAGTTTCAAATTGTATTAACTGTTCCCAAATATACAGTTAGCAGTCGTACTTGAATTTGAATGAATTAGAATGAATTAGAATATGAGAATATCAAATATTGAACAAATCTTATTCTATCTAATTGGACTAATTACTATATGGGATAGTATAGATTCAATATATTTTCCCTAGCTCATCAGCCCGACCAACAGTATGGCTAATCTTTCCCTAAAAAATAGCATTTTGCATGCGTAACTCTTCTACGACTCTCACGTTTATGAAACGAGTAGCACAAACCAAAGCACCAAATTAGAGACTAGAGTCAATAACATAGAATCTCATATTTTACCAAAAAAAAAAAAAACATAGAATCTCATAATTAACCTAAGTATGCTTTCTCTATAAGCTTACGAAGGGTTTGACAATTCTTGATAGGCACATATGAAAGTCTCTAATATTGATGTGTATAAAGCTAAGAAGCACATCTCGGAAACTCAATCTAATTTGAATATTTATATGCATCAATCTTTCTTTTTGGATGTAAAAAATCGAAAGGATACTAATAAATGAAAAAAAAAAAAAAACTCCCGAAAAGGTGAAAATGTCATAGTACAGAAATGGGTCTGCTTCACTGATTGCATGTCTTTATACCAACTTTAAAGGTCAGGAAACTTTTTCGGGGGAGGAAATATCAAAGACTGTGGAACTGAGGAAGGTAAGATATGTCACCTTGGTTGGCAACTGAGGAAATGGTTGTCAATTTTGTATCTAGCTAGTTATATATCTATTTATTTGTTACTATTATAGTTTTTGGATTTCTTGCATGTCTTGTCGATAGAAAATCATTGTTTGGACTTTTAAAGGATGGCTCTAGATCGGTATCTTCGGACAGTATGTAACCAGTAAGCAGTATTATCATGAGCAATATTGATTCTAGACTTAATTAGTATTTGGTTTAGCTGTTATTCATGACAATGACAGATGAAATTGAAACGTAATCAAATTGAATTTAGTTTGGTTGGATATTGGTATGTGTCTTAGATATTCTGTCACATGAATAAATCTCTTGACGCTAGATTTTAAGTACATAAATGACAAAGGCTCATACTGTAGCTCAAATTATTTTTTACTAGGGTTTTACCTTGTAGTTATTTACGTTAATTCGATCTAACGTCTGCAATAATATATAGTGTTTATATATGAATTTGTGTAGGTGTCCAAAAAAAAAAAAAAAAAAAGAATTTTTGTTACCTAGGACTATTCACATTGATTTAAGTTTTTTTTTTCTATTATTTTTTGTTTTTCTAGTATAGATAAACCAATTAATGAAAATCATTTCTAAACTGCTTTCTTTCTTTATTTTTCTTCGTTCTGTTTTGTAAGATTGAGTTCGGTTAACTATCAAAAAAAAAAAAATTTGAGTTCGGTTTATAGTCCCCTCAGCTCCCATATATAATGGTCGTGACTCGTGTGAATGAAAACCTTATATAATAATTTTTTGGTTTTAGACTATAATCATTAATTCATTATGATTCTAACATACTATTCCCCTATAAGAACTCAGAATATAAGTAACGGAAAATCGATAACTCATACGTGATTAGATTATGCCTTTTTTTTTGTTTTGTTGCATGAAATGTTTGTTTTTACTTTTTACGGTGAAATTTCCTTTTAACAAGTTTTTTTAAGCGATCGAGAAGATATAAAACTAAATTGGGCTAGGCTTAACTATAGGGACACTAAATAAGAGTCTAGTGGAAAAGTTTATCAAAATATAAACCAACCTTGGTAATACCTTTTATAGGCCCAAATAACTAGGCCTATTATAGATGTTTATAGAGAATATTAACCGGGTTTGATCTCACTTCTGGGCTTTTATTGTCACTTGGTTTTATATCCAAATTTTGAAACCCAACTAGTCACCATCGGCTGGAAATAACCGGTACGGTAAGGTTGGGAAGGATGGAGTTACAAAACAAAACCGTTGGTTAATCACGTGACAACCGATTTATATGGTTTTTGGTTAGGTTTGAAACGGAGTTTGGTGAAGGACAGCGACACAACACAAACGTGCACTTCAAAAGTGTGTGCAGTCTATAGTACATATATACCTCTCCATACCTTCTCATCATTCTCTCTAGCTCATTTTCTCTTTTTCACACACTTATTTGTATGATTTGTATGTTATTCTTATCATTACATAAAAAGAAATCTAAATTAACGAGGACCCATTTGAACTATTTTCGATGTTACTTTTCTTTTACAGTAACTAGATTAGGACCCGCGTATACGCGGGTTTAAAATAAAAACTTTATAACCCGTGTAAGAAAAAAAATTAGGACCCGCGTACGCGGGTTTATAACTAAAATTTTATAATTCGTATAAAAAAAACAAAATTAGATATTCTGTAAAATATTTATAAATTATCTAATTTAATTTTTCTCTTTGTTTATTAATTATTTTCATATATTTTAATTATATATTTTTCATTACCATTCATGTTTCAAAATTTTATATCTTCATCCGGTGAAATCAATCTTTACGCATCAACCTCCTAAACGTTTACAAAAGAATCACTTTTCATGAAGTAGAGAAAATTCATCCCTATGAGTTTTGTTAACATTATCTTTTTATATTTTTAAACTTATTTTATTTATAATTTTCTTAACATTATTTTTTTTTTTTGTCAACATTTGGGCCACAACTGGCCGGCCCATTAGCCTAATTCCTACAAATTGTAGGGTCGGGGACTCGATCCCTGGTGTGATGGTGTCTGTCTTCTGTGGACTTGCCACTAGACCAAGATCACTTCACTTAACATTATCTTTTTATATTTCTAAATTTATCTAAATTTTAATATTTTCTCAGAATTATCTCTTTACATATTTAAAATTATTAAAAACAATTTTTTTTTGACACGTGTCAAAATCTCGAATCGTTGAAATCGATACGTGTCACGATCCAGCGAGTTGCTAACTTCGAAAACCCAACTTTATATAATAAGATATTATTCAAGAATCAACCATGTGTAACATTAGACATTTTTCCTCTTATCTTATGGTTAATATGTTAGAAAAATTGTTTTCTTTCGTTTGGAGATATATAATTAATATATAGTTGAGAGTTACATAACAATAAGAATTTAATAAGTTTGGTGGTGTTTTCATTTTAGTAAGTCATTTCGTTCTTTTGGTTGACGCTATGCTTTAAGACGTTGCATCAGGACGTAAATTCGCTAACAAATTAATTTTCTAGACCACAGACAGTTAATGATAGAATTCTAGATCTTAGGTCAATAATCTCTTCAGACTAGAGATGATAGTATATTAAATAAGTTTTTTACCGCCATCACTATTAAAAATTCGTGATTTCAAAGACAGCTAATTCTTTTAAATCTCCATAATTTTTAGAATAAACTTAGCGTAAACAAACTACACAATAGATAATTTTGGATCACCCAAAATCTTAGTTAAAGAAAGTACAATTAAAAAGAAGGGTAAGGGAAAAAAATTGATAGAACGAGAGGGTAACATGAAAGCATGATAAAAGGCACAAACTACTGCAGAGTAGTGCCAATTCATACAAAACAAACCAAGACTTATATATGATGAATTTGTAGGTCTTTTCTCTTCATAATTTGTTCTCAGCAAAGTTTTAAGGTACATATATGGTTCATTTTGAAAATTGGACCACCTAAGTTGCCTTGGCAATATTTGGTATACATGAAGATGAAGCTGTTAAACAAAACATGGAAAAAAAAACCGAATAGAATGTAGAAATCATTTATTTTCAAGCCAACTTATATTATACATGTTTAAATTTAAGTTTGGTGACATGGTAAAAGAGATGTCCGACCCAAATTTTTTATCATAAGTATTGGAGTGATGATGTCATATGGTAGTATCGGTTTTGATAAATCATGGGTTCAATTAGGTTAGAGATTTGTCATTAATCAAGATTTGGATCGGATAACAATAAAGATCAAGTTTCTAATGGTTTTAAGTTCATCAATAGAATCATCAGAGATACTCTACTTGCGCGTTTCAAAAAGAATCATTCCATTGATTCACATGCATTAATCTCTTTCTCTGTTTCATTGCAATTGCTTTGTTAGTTTCAAATTTTCAATCGCCTTTTAATTTTGTTGTGGCCTAAGCTATATGCATCTTGGTAAATTCTGTTTAATTTTTTTCTTTTGGTAACATGATTCACATTTTACTCAAAAATAATGATTTATGCATTTTTTTTTTTGTGCAAAATGATTTATGCATATGATGAATTTGTGGGTCTGTTCTCTTCATAATTTGTTCTCAGCAAAGTTTCAATGTAAATATTAGATTCATTGTCACTACAAGAAAACAGGCGAGAAGCGACTACAATTGGCGACTACAACCGTAGTCGCCAAATTTAGCGACTATGTTGCTACTGAGTCGTGACCAACTAACGACTGCAACAGATTAGTCGCAAAATCAGTCGCTATTTGGCGACTAACATATTTAGTCACCAATATAGTCGTATATTAGCGACTACTTTGCGACTAAATTGGCAAGTAATTTGTATAGTCGCTAATTAGTCGCTCAATTGGCGACTACTTTGCGACTAATGTGGCGAGACGCAATATAGTCGCTAATGAGTCGCTAAATTGGCGACTACATAGCGACTTATTCGGCGAGTCGTAGGATAGTCGCGACTTAGTCGCAAACAAAAAAACACGTTTTTTCCATTTCGGGGTAGGTGTACCGGTATTTGGCGACTACTAGACATAGTCGCCAATGTAGTCGCTATGTAGTCGCCAATGTAGTCACTATGTAGTCGCCAATTTCTCTATATAAGGAACCACTCATCCATCTGTATTTCTCACACCAAACACAAGCGAAAAAAAAACGAGGTTGAGAGAGAAGAAAAGAAACAAGGTTGAGAGAGTTTGAGAGGGTTTGCCTAAAAAAAAAAATTCTTTTTTCTTTTCAGAAAAAAAAGTTTGAGAGGTTGAGAATATGTCAGGAAATTTTCGGGAGTGGATGTATAATAGGATCGATGAAGTGACGGGAAATTACTCGGAAGAATTTAGATTGGGGGTGGATCAGTTCCTGGAATTTGCAAGTAGCCAGACTTTTGCACAAGAAAATGGTGGTAAGTTTTTTTGCCCTTGTAGTAAGTGCAAAAATCATAAACGTGGACTGGGGAGTAAAATTTGCAATCATCTTTTTAGCTATGGGTTTATGCCAGATTATTATGTTTGGTATAAACATGGAGAATAAATTAATATGGGTTTAGGAACAAGTACTTATGTTGATCCGACGTTAAATACTGGAAATCAATATGATCAAGTGGGTAATGTAGAAGATAGATATGTGGATATGGTGAATGATGCATTTCGTTATAATGATAGCTATGAGGATGGTAGTTATCAAAATGTAGAAGAACCGGTCTTAAACCATTCTCAGAAATTCTATGACTTATTAGAAGGTGCAAAAAATCCATTATATGATGGTTGTCGTGAAGGTCAGTCACAATTATCCTTAGCTGCTGACTTAATGCAAAGAAAGTCAGATTATAATATGAGTGAAAAGTCAGTGGATTCATTTTGCGAAATGTTCAATTATTATTTACCCGAAGGAAACAAGGCTACCGATTCACATTACGAGACAGAAAAATTGATGCGCAATCTAGGCCTCCCATATCATACAATTGATGTTTATATAAACAATTGTATGATATACTGGAAAGAAGACGAAAAGGAAGACCAATGTCGGTTTTGCCGTGAAAAAAGATGGAAGCCGCGTAAAAACGATCGACGGAGAACGAAAGTACCATATAGTCGTATGTGGTATCTACCTATTGCTGACAGATTAAAGAGAATGTATCAGAGCCACAAGACTGCAGCTGCAATGAGATGGCATGCCGAGCACCAAGCAAAAGAGGGAGAAATGAGTCATCCTTCAGATGCGGCGGAGTGGAAGTATTTTCAAGAACAAAGTCCTCAATTTGCCGACGAACCCCGTAACGTGTACCTTGGATTATGTACCGATGGGTTCAATCCATTTGGGATGTCTCGTAATCATTCACTATGGCCCGTGATCTTGACTCCATATAATCTACCCACTGGTATGTGCATGAATACCGAGTACTTGTTTCTGACCATTCTGAATTCTGGGCCAAATCATCCGCGAGGTAGTCTCGATATCTTCTTGCAACCTCTTATCGAGAAGTTAAAAGACTTATGGTCTACTGGAGTCGATGCATACGATGTGTCATTGGGTCAAAATTTTAATCTAAAAGCAGCGCTGATGTGGACGATAAGCGACTTTCCGGCGTATGGTATGTTATCTGGATGGCAAACCCACGGTAAATTGTCTTGTCCAATTTGCATGGAAGATACAAAGTCTTTTTATCTTCCCAATGGTAGGAAGACGTGTTGGTTTGATTGTCACCGAAGATTTCTTCCTGATGGTCATCCGTTGAGGAGAAATAAAAAAGATTTTCTAAAGGGAAAAGACGCCTCGAGAGAGTATCCACCTGAATCTTTGAATGGAGAACAAGTTTATTCAGAGCGGTTAGCTGGTGTAAATCCACCTAAAACCAAAGACGTTGGTGGAAATGGTCATGAAAAGAAGATGCATGGTTATGGCAAGCAACACAACTGGTACAAGAAAAGCATTTTGTGGGAGTTATCGTACTGGAGAGATCTCAATCTTCGACATAATATTGATGTGATGCATACAGAGAAGAATTTTTTGGACAACATCTTAAACACTCTTATGCGTGTGAAGGGTAAATCAAAAGATAACATCATGTCAAGATTGGATATACAAAAATTTTGTTCCCGGCCACACTTACATGTTGATAGTACGGGTAAAGCACCTTTCCCATCCTACACATTGACAGATGAAGCCAGGACAAGATTGCTTGAATGTGTGAAACATTCGGTTAAGTT
The DNA here is from genome assembly GCA_011420285.2 of Erysimum cheiranthoides. NCBI lineage: Eukaryota > Viridiplantae > Streptophyta > Magnoliopsida > Brassicales > Brassicaceae > Erysimum > Erysimum cheiranthoides. Next base: position 20,724,458 of record CM022176.2, on the reverse strand, counting down.
CCCTGATGGTTATTCGGCAGACTTAGCTAGTTGTGTGGATTTCGAAAATGGAAAGTTTTCAGGTATGAAAAGTCATGACTGTCATGTATTTATGGAGCGGTTACTTCCATTTATCTTTGCAGAACTCCTAGACCGGAATGTTCACCTTGCGTTATCAGGTGAGAATTGTATTACTTAAAGTATATATATAAATATATGGAATAATTATTGGTTTTTATAGAAATGACTAACTTGTGATTTATTTTGTAGGGGTTGGAGCATTTTTTCGAGACTTGTGTTCCAGAACTTTGAATAAAAGTCGCATTCAAGTTCTAAAACAGAACATTGTTTTGATCTTATGCAATTTAGAGAAGATCTTTCCACCATCATTTTTTGATGTGATGGAGCACCTACCTATACATCTCCCCTACGAAGCTGAATTAGGAGGCCCTGTCCAATATAGGTGGATGTATCCTTTTGAAAGGTTTTTCAAAAAGTTGAAAGGGAAAGCAAAGAACAAAAGATATGCAGCAGGATCAATTGTGCAATCATATATCAACGACGAGATTTCTTATTTTTCAGAGCACTACTTTGCCGCAAATATACGAACAAAATCCAGGTATAATATATATGTACAATTACTCCTACGACATGATATAACTTTTAATGTGAGAAATAACTTTCCTTTTGATCAGGTTAACAAGATTTGATGAAGGTGAAAGCCATGAATACCATGTCCCAGGTGTACCTTCTATATTTACTCACGTTGGTCGCCCAAGTGGGGAAATGCATGAAATATGGCTTACTAAGCGAGACTATGAATGCGCACATGCGTATGTTTTACGAAATTGCGACTACTTTAAACCAATGGAGAGGTATATATAAATTGCAATATCTCAAATCACACCATGTTATATAACCCATTATTTATATTCAATGTATGTGATCTTGTATATATAGTATGTTCGAGGATTGTATTTCAGCACAATATCCAGAACTAACCGAGCAAGAACTCTCAACCAAAAGATCAGAAGAATATCATATATGGGTTAAAGATTATGTATGTGGTATTTAAAATCATTCTATCTATATATTATATATATGTTACTTAAATTTAACGAGGATTATATATATGCAGGTTAGTTATTGGAACGCCACGCATCCATTTCCTACATGGGTTAAAGAGATAGTTAATGGACCTATAAACAAGGCTAAAACATGGCCAATGTACTTTACAAGAGGTTATTTGTTTCATACCGAGAATCATGGCGCTGGAAGAAAGACATGTAACTACGGAGTATGTGTAAAAGGTGAAAATTACACGGATGCTTCTGATGCAGCGGATTTCTATGGAAGGTTAACTGATATCATAGAACTTCTGTATGAGGGGATGGTCAATCTGAGAATCACACTTTTTAAGTGTAAGTGGTATGACCCTGTTAACGGCACTCGGATGACCCATGGTGGTGTGGTAGATGTGCTTTCATCAAAAAAGTACAAGAAATACGAACCATTTATTCTAGGTATGTATATTTTTAATTATATTGATATATATATATATATATGACTAATATATTTACATATATTGTGTAATTTTAACATATTGAAATTGTAAACAGCCTCTCAAGCCCATCAAGTTTGTTATATTCCTTACCCATACATAAAAAAACCGAAGCATTTGTGGCTCAATGTTCTGAAAGTGAATCCGCGGGGAAACATTTCTGGAGAGTTTGAGAACAAAGAGCCAACACTTTTGCAAACAGAAAATGATGATGCAGTTTTGATGACTACAATTGAAGATATCGTAGTTGAACATTTGGAAGAGGGAGTAAACATAATAAATCTCGATTACGATGTCGGAGATGCCGAACCCGATGATGAATTCCGGTGTAACTTATCATCTTCGGATGATGAAGAGTCAAATGACGAAGAACCTTGCTAAGTGGTATGTATTATATATGAAAAAATTATAAATTACAATGTTTATGTAAAATTAAATAAATTTGAAAAAAATTTCAACCTCAAAACCCATCTAAACCCATCTAGGCCCATCTTAAAATTTTGGCTAATTAAAATTAAAATTAAATTCTAGGCCCATCTAAGCCCATCTTATTTAAACCCTAATCCACTAAATTAACCCTTACCAACACTTAGCCAAATAAACGAAATTCTTCAACCCATCTCGCCTCCTTCTTCTTCTTCCCAACTAGCCGAAACCCTAATCTCCTCTCCTTCTTCTTCTTCCTTCGACGAACCCTAATCTCGGCTGCTTCTTCTTCCTTCGACAAACCCTAATCTCGTCTGCTTCTTCCTTCGACGAATCCTAATCTCGGCTGCTTCTTCTTCCTTCGACAAACCCTAATCTCGTCTGCTTCTTCTTCCGTCTCCTTCTTCATCGTCTCTCACTCTAAGCTCCACGGTTTGTTCTCTCTCTCCCTCACTCTCTCTCCAAGCTCCACGTTTTTAGAGACTCGCCAAGCTTTCTTTGAATCATTAGTGCTTTTAGACTCATAGCTTTACTGATTTTGATTTTTGTAATTGACTTGATGTTAAATCTGACGAAGATTTGAAAGGTGATTGAATTATTGTGTATCTCTTAATACTAAAGTAGAAAGTTGAACAAAAATCTTGTTACAGTTTGATGAATCTCTGTGCCGACCACACGATTACTTTCGTTTTGGGTTTGTTTCAGTTTTTCTTGCAAGTTTCTGTGTGGCTCATAGAATAGATTGACTCAAATGTGATTTCTTTTGATTCAATTATATGTATTTGCTTTGAATTTACCTACTTTCCGGTTCTTAAATCTGGAATAATTTGAACTCTTTAGAGCTCTTGTTTGCCTGAGGCTAGTGTTTAAGCTGAAGTAATTCTAAGAAGGGATTAGGTTATTGTATCTGATAACTCATCTCATATGGTTTAATTGAGTATTTAGAACTTGAAACATGTTAGCTTCATTTAGTCATAGACATAATCTTTTCAATGATTCTCAATTTGGCAACAAAATGTGTTGACTGTCTCATGTTTGGTTCTCTTATCCCAGCAACACAGATCTTCACCAAATCGATTCGACGATGCAAACATCCAAGCAAGTAAAAAAGAGAAAGAATACACCCAACGCTGCTCAGAGAAAGAATGTAGCCAAGGTTCAGAAAAAAACCAGTCCTTTGCCGCCTCAATATATCCTCACGCCTAACCAGATTCCGCCGCAGCAGCCAGTCTCAGATGGAGGTATCCCCCAAATTCCTCCGCCTCAAATGTCAGTTAACCATGTCCGAAACTACCCACCGCCACTGGTGCTATTCCAGAACTCCAGCAATGAAGTTCGTGAAGAACAGCCGAATCTGTCCTCGCCAGAAGTTTAGAACAATCCACAGGCTCCGGGAACCTCAAATCAGAACTCTCAGGCTCCGGGAACCTCAAATCAGAACTCTCAGGCTCCGGGAACCTCAAATCAGAACTCTCAGGCTCCGGCAACCTCAAATCAGAACTCTCAGGCACCGGGAACCTCCATTCCGAACTCTCCGGCACACAGTCATCCGTCTTCTCAAGGGCACAATTTCAATCCTGAACCTGATCTCTCGGACGAAGCGATACGGGATCTAAATGTCCTTCTGCGAGTGCCTGGCCGTGAGAGGTGGACAACCGTTCTCCATCCCGATCCTTTACCAAATACTATGTGGTAAGTATTTTCTTCTAGGAGACAGTTTTGTGAGCATAATAGCCTTGTGCTTTGGGTTAGTAGCTTCGGCTCATATTGCTAAGCTTACTTAATGTTTCAGGTTGATGCAATTATGTGTATATGTTTGAGTTATGTCTCGAATGCTTAATCTGATATCTTTAGGTTTACAATAGCTTGAAATCTGAAAGTTCTTTATTCCTCTAATTGTATTAACTCATTCTGTCTCAACTTGTTATTGTTTCACTGTTTTGGTTGACATTTTTCATGGTTACTGTCATCATATTCACAAAGCATTTACTTGTATTCGGTGACTAATTCTGTCAACTTGTTTACATGTGTTTGGAGGTTTACTCGAGACTCACTGAGTCGGAGGGTAACAAAGGTTCTTCAAAACAAATTCGATCGTCCCTACTATAATTGGTCATGTGTGCCTCGGGAGAAACGAGAATTATATCTCACTGAGTTTGCGGTACAGATTTCTTTCCTATAGTATTGACATATATGTTTAAAAGTGATATTTTGACTAATATTTAACTTCTCTCTTTCTTTTGTAGAAAACCCACACTTGGGACCCCTTGATAACAGGGTCTGTGCAATGGCATTTCGAGGCGATCGCTTCAATAAGGCTGAAGGACATAGTTAGCAAGGCGAAGACAAATGGAGAGAAACCAACATGGATAGAGGACACACTCTGGGACGTGATGCAAGAGTATTGGGAAACAGAAGAAGCAAAGGCAAGGAGTGAAACATATTCTACCAATCGTAACTCTGACCGTGATGGTCTAGGTCCTCATGTCCACTTCGCAGGCCCTAAGTCCTATCAACAAGTCCAAAAAGAATTGGTAAGTAATTTCATATATCTGTTATTTCTTTTTGTAATACATTTGAAACTCTAAATTATTTCATAACCTTTCTGTTTTTTCTCAAACATTGCAGGAAGAGAAAGAGGGAAGAAAAGTCAGTTTTGGTGAGGTTTTCATGAAGACACATACAAAGCCAGATGGGACGTTTGTTGATAAGAAGGCAGAGAGAATCATGAAAAGGTATGAGAAGAAAGTGGAAGAGAAGATGATTGAGCTTCAGGAATCTATTTCAGACGGCACATCACCACCTCGGGAGCTCACCGCAGATGAATACACGGCCATCTCTCTTCAGGTTATGTAACATTTGGTTAGTTCTAGATTAATAGAGTCTTGGATGCATCTGTTATCTACTTTATTGACTCCTTCTCTCTTTCTTTTGGCAGTCCACTGAAAAGGATTCACGAGGAAATCTATACGGAGTTGGGAGCCTAAAGAAGACCCTTGACAGCAGCAGCAGCCAACCAGCCCAGTCTTCGTTCACGTTTATAGAAGACCAACTGAAGGAGTATAAACGGCAGATCGAAGAGCAGGCTGCTCTTAATGCTGAGATTGCTGCCCGAGAAGAACGGAATGCCCAACTTGTTGCTGAGCAAAAGGAGAGGATCGCTGAGTTATCCTTGGTCGAAAAGTATCTACGCCAAACTGATCCGCGCTACCTCGACTTTATGGCGACTCAGTCAGCTAATGCAACAACACACACGGTTCCTCCGAACACCACTCATCCTCTCAACACCACTCCTGATTCATAAGTAACTCAATTACATTCGGTTACTTATTCTCTAGACTCTCATGGACTTGTCAATTTTCAGTTTATGTGCTTAACTTGTTGAACTATTTGAATGCTTTTGAATGTTTTTTTTTTGGTGGGATGAATGCTTTTGAATGTTGGATATTATATAATTGGTACTGCTTTTGAATGTTTGATATTTTGTATTTTTAATATTTCGGTTTCCTGAATTTCGGAAGAAAAAAAATTCAAAAAACAGGTTTTCAAATTGAAATATTAATAATATCGAAAACTATTTCTGTTTTATTCTCACTGTGTAGTCGCTATGTAGTCGCTTAATTAGTCACCAAATTGTCGTAAATCAGTCGCCAAATAGTCACTAATCAAAACCACTTCTGTTTTTTGCTCACTGTATAGTCGCTATTTAGTCGTTATATAGTCACCAAAGCGTCGTAAATCAGTCGCCAAATAGTCGCTATATACTTAACAAGTAGTCGCAAAACAGTCGCAAACAATTAGCGACTAATTAGCGACTATATGTTACAAGCCCTAATTTAGTCGTAAGATAGTCGTTAAGTAGTCGCAGAAATTTCGCGACTAATTAGCGACTACAGTTAACGACAACATCATTCAGTCGCCACGTAGTCGCTAATTAGCGACTAATATAGCGACTATATTATTTAGCGACTATTTCTATTCGACTACAGTAGTTAGTCGCCAATTAGTCGCATAATCTAATTTAGCGACTAATTGGTGACTAAATATGCAGTCGCATTTTGCATGTTTTCTTGTAGTGTGTGAAAGTTGGACCACGTAAGTTGCTTTGACAATATTTAGTGTGCATGAAAATGAAGCTGTAGAACAAAACATGGAAAAAAAAAGAACAAATCCACAAATCAAAGATACTATCTATTTTTATTAATCAGGTAAAATTGTTTGTTGTCCAAATTGGTTCAAATATTTATTTTTATAGAACAGTTTTTTCCTAAATAAACTGTTGAATTGTAAACACCAAGAAGGATGGTTCGGACATGGAGACAAGGACTCTGAGTGGTTATAGTGGAACGTACATATATGTGTATATGTGTGTGTATGTATAGTCTTTGTTTCGGTTTCAGTTACTAAAAATGTGCAATACAATTAACTTCTCATCTCTGTTTCTCTTTGTTCTTTGTCTTATGAGGAATTGCAACGTACGAGCGGACGAGGTCACACACACATGTTCGTTACCATTTTTTCTGATTCCCCGCATATAATTTTTCCACAATTTGTTTATTTATTTATCTTGTGAAACCATATACGGTGTTACTGACAGTAAAAAAAAGTTATTTAATTACTACTGTAAGTGCATTTAACTACCATGATTATAACATGGGAAAAAGATAAGAATTTACTCTTTCTCTCTCACTCATTATTTCTCAAAGATAGGATTTCACTAAAGGGAAATTAAATATTTAATGATCATTATAGCTAACTAATAATCAAAGTAAGTACGTTGAATTTAGGCGGCCTGCCACGTCCAAGAAAAGACGCATTTTATTTTTTAACTTTTTTGTTGTTGATAGAATGTTTTACTTATAAAACATCCTTTAATAATCCCAACTTAATTTCATTATGAAATTAATTCTACTGGTATACTTCCCAAAAATGAACAATGGCCATGTACATGCCAATGAATTTGAATATTCTTGGTTCTTCTTTTGTTTTTTTGAGTTTTGACAACAAGAAAGATCCATAAAAATGGTGTACTTAATACTACTAGTTGCGTAAATTAATTACAAGAGGGGTTTAGTAGAAACATAATGACAAGAGAATGGCCCAACTCCATCACTTCTGGTTTATAATTTTCAGGCCCTCTACGTTTAATTTCGTCATCTACCAAAACTTTTTTTTTTTTTTTGACGTAAAAAGAAAAGGGTTCCTCAACTTTTAATTTATTCATCTACCAAAACTTTTTTTTAATCGGAGAAAGTTAATAAAAAAAGTTGTTCAGATGACATAAATCAAAACAAATAGTAATAATGGTATCGGGAATGTAAACGTGTCATAACTCATAAGTTTTATAGAAGGAATAATATTTACTTAAACTCTTTTCTGCGTGTCCACTGTAATTCTGTGAGCATGCTTGTAAAAAAAAAATTGAAAGCAAAAAAAAAAAACAGTTCCTCACGATGATAATGATTGCCAACAGAGGAAGCAAAAGATCAAAATGAAAGTTGGATCATGTGACTTTTACAGAACAGAATCCTAAGGAATGTGATATAATAAATAAAACTAAAGTTATAATAATATTTGATGATGATGTTGGTATTATATATGGTATATTATAAAAAATAATGCGTAAATTATTTTTCAAGTAGACCTTTTTTTTTCCCCACAAAAAAGAAGTGGAGTAAAGCTGTCTTCTGTGCTGGTGTTCTTTGGGGACCCATTTCGTTGAAATAGATAAATAAAACAAAATAATTTCTCCAAATGTCGATGGATTGTTAAAATTTTAAAATCTATTTTATTGCCCATCAAAATTGTAACGTACGAACAAAGCAAAGGCTGGAAATTAAAACTGGCCTATTTCGAGGTGGAAAATCATTCTCTTGTAATCATCGCTCGTTCCACCACCGCCAGATCTTCACTCTTTATATTTGCTTAGTGTCTTGTGTTACTAATTAAAGTATAGTTATTGGTTAACCTTATAAATTTAGATTTGTTAATCTTAACAAACATTCCTTTTTTTGTCTCATATTCTTTTGTTTTATGAAATTACATTTGTTTTATACAATTGAGAACCCTTACCAAAACTCATACGAAACTCATTTAAATTGAGTATAATTTATCGTATAAATGAATTGGTTACCACTTTACGGAATAAACTTTTATATTGATCACGTAATTACGTGGATTCTAATTTGCATTGCATTCTTTTTTCATTATCATGTTACTCAACGAAATTTGTAAAAGGTTAATCAAAATTAGTTTATTCAAGAAATTTGTAATTTAATTGTTCTACCAAATTTATGCATAAAGTATTCAATTTCTTAGGCATTTAAAGTTGTGAATTAACTCAACGTGCAGGAAAAATTCCACATGGTACACACTGTAAATATATCTACGTGGCTCGCATGTGCATTGCACTTCCAAGGAGCGAACATTTAATTGAAATTCTCCTTTTTGTGTCCCTTTTTATACAGTATATTTTTATTTTCTTTGGATTTTCGTTCACATTAATATTTTCACATTTTTTAGCTGATACATAATACATTAATATATATCAGACAGAAAAATAATCTGGACAAATTAATTTAATGCAATATAAAATATATACTAATTAATGTTATCCACACGGACATGTCTAAAAGTTCGAGGATAGTTTTGTTTTAAAAATAAAAATGGAATTTTTATGAAAGGTATTTTGTGGATAGTTACATTCTATATAAAAATCAAACAGATACTTGTATTGTTTAACTTATAGTATATAGAATATGTAATTGTGAGTAGTTGATGTACCTCTGTCATGGTTTTAGCTGGTAAAGGAAAATTAATTTGTACTATTTTATTGTGTAGTTGGTAACAGTTAAGAGTATTAGGTCAGTATCTACGTTTAATCGGTTGAATGAATACATAGAATTAAAAAAACACCTACTTAACAAATCAAAAATAAATAGGAAAGTCCAGCTTTGAGTGATATTTGTAATAAATATAGGTGATTAGTAGATGATGCATTATTCATTGCTATAAATTTCAGTTGGATAAGTCGTCTCGTCACCGTGCTAAATTAAGTAAATAGAACCCTTGGTTACGAGAGAATAAATAAGAAGATTAGTCCAAGTTTAGTAGCCGAGCGGCGAAACTGATTGACATTATATATTCTACTTATCGAGACATAGAATAATGTAAATTATATTATAACATCTATATATATATATATATGTACCAAAACTTAATTTGGATCGATGTACGTCGGTATTAATTTAAACGTGTTTAGGTTGATAGTCAACATCTGCTAGTTTGAATGAGTCACAGTATTAATTAATCTTTTTTTAGTCATATTTATTTATCTTAAACTCTTACACAAAATGTTCAACAAAAAACAAATAAGTAAACTAACCCATGTACCATTGTTTTGGATTAAATAGCAAAGTCCAGCTTTTGGTGGTAGTCGTGTTAAAAAACTGATTAGGAGTAAATCGGAGTATTATTTATTTATTGCTATGAATATCGGTTTGATGGGTCGTCCCCGTGTCACCGTACCAAATCAAGTAAATGGAACCCTTGATTACGAGAGAATAAATAAGGAGATTAGTCCTAAGTTTAGTACCTAACTGCGGAACTGATTGACATTATTTTACTTTCCAAGATATATAAACTAATCCGAAATTAAAGAATCTTTATAATAAACATGAACCAAACTTAGTTTGGATCGATGTCCGTCGGTAATTATTTTTAAAATCTTAAGCTAAGCGTGGTTAGGTTAATGGTCAACATCTGCGAGTTGAATGAATCAGTATTAGCTCTTTTTCTTTAGTAATATTTAGGGGTTATCTAAATTATAATCCACAAAATGTTAAATAAATAGGATAAGTACTAGAACATCTTATTGGACGGAGACAAATAAATAAATAGAGAAAATGCCTTTTCTAATAGGAAAATTTTCTCACTCGATCTTAAGGGTGGATATGGTACTTCTGTATGTACTATTGTATCTTCACGTTTTAAGGCTATCAATAATAAGTTTTTGTTACACTCCCATATTTATTTGTTTTGTGTGTAAGTTTGTCGTTTGGTCGAAGAGGGCAATTCACTTAAGGCATTAGGTGTAAGGTAGTAATACGAGTTTTCTTTTTTTTCCTCACACGATGTCGTTTTTGTGCTTACACGTATCAAGGCTTTATTTGTATGGACCCAGTCACAGTCCCACTCAATCGAATATGACCAAAAGTTAAAAAGCTAATTTTAATACGATTATACGAAGCTGGCCCACCATAGGTCCTACCTCCTACCTGATTCAATAATCCGGTGTCGTTTTTGTCTAATCAGGCGGGTAATGACTCGACCCAGTACACAGTCCAGGCAGCTCGGGTCATGACCCGACCATTGACTGTTACTCTGTTAGTATGTTTTTACTTCAAGTCGCATCGTTAATTACGTAATTTTACATGAAATTCAAAATCTAGTTGTATATTCTAATACTCTTTATTTTATCGTCTGGATGGACAAAAAAATGACAAATATACAGGATATATGTCTTATACTATACTCCAGTATTTATTTATTTTTGGCATGGGGATTGCCGTAAAATTGTTATGATTATTGAGAATTTGAGATAAAGCGTATAATTGATCCACACACGTACTAATGACCCTAGATAATGTAGACATATCACGTGACGAAAAGCGCGTTACGTGGTCTTTTTATATTTGGACCCACTTCTAATTACTTTCTAACTATTCAATTTATATCCTTCGTCACTTGTCACTATAAAAATTACGCGATTCAACACAGCTCATCATATTCCAAACTTGCTTATAAATCATAACTTTTTTACGCTTTATTTATTTATCTATCTTCTTATAATACTTTACTACTACAAAAATATACTTCCAGTATTTATTTTTTATTCGTCTTCATGAAGTTAGAATCTTTGGATATTTTCATACTAAGCATGTTATAAAAAAGAATCAGATTCAACGATATCGAATTCTATCAAACTATTTGATTGATGGTGAATAATTTACATCTTGTTACGGGTGAGTGAAGCTAAGAATAAATAGCTAAATCAGATCACAGCCGTCCGATAGATTCTGAGATGTGATACTGTACAGCGCAGAGTACAGTAAGACCAAACCGGTATACGTGTGAAACCAAGCCACGTGTTTTCCTTGCTGTCATGCTTCTGTGTTTGATTTCGACAATAGTTGGATGTTGACTTTTTTTTTTTTTTTTTCTCTTAACAATATTAATTTCAAAAGCTAATGTGTCTGTTCACAAATTATCCGCAGACTAAAGAATACTGATTGACACAATTTATGTTTTAATTACAAAATAGATAGTTCCTGGATTTAATTCGGTGGTTAGCATCTTTATTTCAATTAAATTATAAGTTGTTTATCTAAATAAAAAGTGGATAAAATGTGTAGGTAGACAGTACTAGACATATTAGATGATATACCTAATGCAAATAATTATGATTATTGTGTAAAGTCGAAGCTATTTGGTCTTTGTTTAATAGAGAAAATGACCTTAATAATCATATTCGTTTATACTTTACTCTTAAACGAGATATAATGTTTGCTTTTATAATGAAAATAAGTCGTTATATCAGTTTTTTTTTTTTTTTCAATTAATTTACCAATTTTTAATTAAATTGAAAAGTCATATTTTTCTTTCTTTACTTTTGGTTCGTGGAATTGCTATTTACAGACTGTAGTGTACAACCTTGGTTGGCTGGCTTGTCTCTAAACTATATGAATGCAAATGTAAGGAGTTAGGACCATTGCTGAATGAATTTAGAATTTAATAATTAAACAAACATTTTCATGTATTTTTGGTTGTTCATAGCAGATGACAAAACCTCATTTTTGTATTTATTCTCTATTTTTGGGAGGTAACAAAAAAAAGAAATGATAGTGCTTTTAATTTCCGTTAAGTGCGAGATGAGTGGAAACAAGCGCTTCATATAATTATCTCCAGTCCTACATTGTCACCACTCTTCGGTAGCTCCGTTTCTCATAATTAATCCATTTACCATTATCATTTTTATCTCGAAATTTATTTACAAGTGTAGCAAAACACACAGGTTTCGGTAAAACTAATCATTCTCGATGTAACCAGTCAACGTAATTATAAGAATAACCACTCAAATTTCAAGATGTAAATAAAAAAACGCGAAAAAACAATTTAGGCGAACACATTTAATGAACATTTATGTATATATCTTCCAGCAAAATCTCAGTTTAATGAAGTACCAACATAACTAGTCTATGCTAAATAGCCTATTACGCTTATTTTAATTTATAGTAACATTTTATTAAATATTATTCCATGCTTCATTTTAGTGGTAACGAAAACATTTCTTTTTCAAAATAATTACAAGTACAATTCTATTTTTTATAGTATGAGCTAAGCTACATTTATCTTACAATTACAAACGTTCATTAATATGTAGCACTAATTAATAAATACGTCTAAAAGACTAGTAAAAATGTAAGAGTAATCGTGATATGTATAATATATCGCATGCAACACCAATAATATATACAATGAAAAAGCTTTCACCATTAAAAGTGTAAAGTTTTCCAAAACGTCAAAGCTTAGGTTGATTTTCTTGTGGTCTTGTATTAATGGGATTGTATAAAAGGGGAACCACATGTGATACATGTCATTGTTTGGCTATCATCGTGACAAGAAATATAGAAAGCCTATTTGCCTAAAGAAATTAGGCTAGTGTGTATACGGATATAGTATTATTTGTTTCGACTTACAAAGAATTAGTAAATAAATATCTAAATAAACAGATATAGAAAAACAAAGGCATATAAATAATAAATTGAATAATAATTGGTAGTATTTATTAAAAAGAGTAGGAGAAGGAGGGTAAAGAAATAGGAGAAAAAAAAGAAAAAAAAAAAAAGAGAAAGCGAAGGTAACGATTTGTTTAAAGGAGAGCCTCTGCTACGTTTTAGGCTTTGAAGTGATACAGAAGGCATAGATAGATAGATACATTATAGATATATTATTTTCAGCTTCACCATCACTACCTTCACCTTCACCGCCACTATCACACCATAACCCACCACTCTTCTCTCTCTCTCTCTATCTAGAAACAGAGTTTGATTCTCTGTTTTCAATTTCGTTTCCTGATATTAATGGTTCAGTAGCTCTCTTGATATTTTTTTTGCTTTCGGGAAGATTCTGTTTCACTGCTGCATTTTGGATTTTTCCGGTGAGTTTTTCTTTCTTCATACTCTTCTTCGAATCGACATTTTTTTGGAATTTTAATTCGAAATCGTGAACTGTATTTATGCTCTGGTTTTACTAATTTATCGAAGTTCATTAAAAGAAAAAGCTAAATCGGCGTCGGTGACTTTTGGTTTCTGAGATTTGAGTGTTGAGGAAACGTCGGTGATTTGGTTTCTTTAACAATTTTCGAGGTTTTTTGTGCTCTTGCGCGATTTCTCCTTCTGCCATTTGTTTGGCTTTTTCTATCCTCAACTTACTGATTCTAGTTAAATGGAGTTTTGGAGGTATTCGATTATTATTAGTTTCATCTTTTTTCTCTGTTTCATTCACAAATGTTCATCGAAATCGTAATTTTTTTATTCGTTTCTGGAATTTTTTTTTTTTATTTCCGTTGAATTTTCCAGTCGATTACGATCGTCGGTAGTCAGTCTTTGCTCTGGATCTCTGATTGAGAATTTGGGTTTAATTTGATTGTTTTGCTGAAAATGTTCAATTGTTTGTGGATTATGAAGAAGAAGAATAAGAAGATGGATCGTAAGAGTTGGCCATGGAAGAAGAAATCCTCTGAGAAAGCAGCTACTGTGACTGAGGTTGTTGATCAGGTACTTATTAATCTCTAATCACACTTTAATTTCTTTCTCAAATTTGCTTCATTCAATTCTAAGATTAGAGTTTTTTTATTCATTATAAACAAAAAAAAAAAACAGGAAAATGGGAAGAAGCCGAGCTACATCCAGATCTCTATGGATCAATACTCGAATCTAAGTGGTTTGAAAGATGAAGTTAAGAACTATGAGGAAAAAGTTGTAAAGCTTGAAGATCAGATCAAAGATTTGGATTTGAAGCTATCTACAGCAAATGCAGATATTACAGCCAAGGAGGTTTTGGTGAAACAACACTCCAAAGTTGCTGAAGAAGCTGTCACAGGTATGAACACAAAGGCTGATCAAAGACTGAAATTTTTTTGCATGCCACTTGTGTGTGTTTGCTTCTGGTCACATGTTTTGAATTGATGTTTGGTTTGTTTCAGGCTGGGAAAAAGCTGAGGCAGAAGCATCGGCTTTGAAAACGCATCTCGAAACTGTTACGCTCGCAAAGCTCACTGTTGAAGATCGAGCAGCGCATTTAGATGGAGCGTTAAAGGAGTGTATGAGGCAGATAAGGAGTTTAAAGGAAGAAAATGAACAGAAGCTGCATGATGTTATTGCAACTAAGACCAACCAAATGGACAATCTCAGGGCGGAGTTTGAGTCTAGGATTGGGGAATACGAGCAAGAACTACTTCGGTCTGCGGCTGAAAATGATGCGCTCTCGAGATCATTGCAAGAGCGTTCAAACATGCTTATGAGGATAAGTGAAGAGAAGTCTCAAGCAGAGTCTGAGATTGAGCATCTTAAGAACAATATAGAGTCTTGTGAAAGGGAGATAAACACTCTCAAGTATGAAACCCATGTGATCACCAAAGAGTTGGAAATACGTAACGAGGAAAAGAATATGAGCATGAGATCTGCAGAAGCAGCGAACAAGCAGCATTTGGAAGGTGTCAAGAAAATTGCAAAGTTGGAAGCTGAATGCCAAAGATTACGTACTCTGGTCAGAAAGAAACTTCCGGGTCCTGCAGCACTTGCACAGATGAAAATGGAGGTTGAGAGTTTAGGTAGATCAGACTATGGAGAACATCGACAGAGAAGGTCACCAGCCAGGCCGTCTAGTCCTCTCATGTCTCCAATGTCACACATGTCTCAGGTTTCCGAGTTTTCGCTTGACAATATGCAAAAGTTCCATAAAGAAAACGATTTGCTGACAGAGCGGTTACTGGCTATGGAAGAAGAAACAAAGATGCTGAAAGAAGCGTTGGCAAAGCGTAACAGCGAGCTTCAAGTGTCGAGGAACCTCTGTGCTAAGACAGCTAACAGACTTCAAACGTTGGAAGCTCAAATGATGAGTAAAAGTCCAACCAAGCGCGGCTTTGAAATGCCTGCTGAGATCTTCTCTCGTCAAAATGCTAGTAATCCTCCTAGTATGGCCTCAATGTCTGAGGATGGAAACGAAGATGCTAGAAGCATCACTGGGTCCTTGATGTCTGAACTCTCTCAATCTAACAAGGATAAAAACAATGCGAAGATTAAGAAGACCGAGAGTGCTAGCCAGTTAGAACTTATGGACGATTTTCTAGAAATGGAAAAGCTAGCTTGTCTACCAAATGGCTCAAACGCAAATGGTTCATCAGATCACTCAAGTGCTGATTCTGATGCTGAGATTCAACCAGCGACGCAACTGAAGAAAAGAATCTCCACTGTGCTTCAGTCTCTCCCCAAAGATGCTGCATTTGAGAAGATTTTGGCAGAGATACAATGTGCGGTTGAAGATGCAAGTGGTGTTAAGCTTCCTTCTAAATGCCATGGACCTAATGTAAATGGTGTTACAGAAGAAAAGGAGATAGCCATGTCAAATGAGAACACAGAGGAAAAAGTTAGCATCGTCGAGGTAATATCCCAAGAATTGGCTGATGCTCTGTCTCATATATACCAGTTTGTTTCCTATCTTTCAAAGGAAGCAACGGCGTGTCAGGACACGTTTCCTGAGAACAGAACTTTCTCCCAAAAAGTCCAAGAATTCTCTGCCACATTTGACAGAGTCTTGGACAAGGAGAAAACTTTGGTAGACTTTCTGTTAGATCTTTCGCGAGTATTAGTCGAAGCTAGTGAATTAAAGATTGATGTGCTGGGATTTCACACATCCACAGTGGAGATTCACAGCCCAGATTGCATCGATAAAGTCGCTCTACCGGAAAACAAAGCACTTCAGAAAGATCCATCAGGTGAACATTACCAGAACGGTTGTTCTCAGAGCTCTGATTCTGAGATTCCAGATGATTGCAATGGAACCTCTGGCTATGAACCCAAGCTCGCGGCTTGTAAGTTTACGTCAGAAGAGGTTGAAGGATTGAAACTCGAGAAAGAAAAGGCAGAGACTAACCTTGCAAGCTGTGAAGCAGATCTTGAAGCAACGAAGTCCAAACTACAAGAAACAGAGCAACTTCTCGCTGAAGTCAAATCAGAGTTGGAATCTGCTCAGAAATCTAATGGCATGGCCGATACTCAGCTCAAATGCATGGTGGAATCATATCGATCTCTTGAAACTAGATCATCGGAGCTGGAAATCGAGTTGAGTTCTCTTAAAGGCAAGATTGAAAACTTAGAAGATGAGCTTCAAGACGAAAAGAAAAATCACCATGAAGCTTTAGCCAAATGCCAAGAACTCGAAGAACAATTACAAAGGTACAGTAAAACTAAACTAAACATTACTCTCTTTTTCACATTAAGTCTTAAAAATCTCTAACTTCACTTTTCTACAAAACATCAGGAACAACCAAAATTGCCCGAATTGTTCAGTAACTGAAGCTGATCCGAAAAGCAAACAGGTAACTTTCCAAACATAACCATTTATTATTACCTAACAGAGATTTCGGTTTTAGATTTACAATTCCTGACATTGAATGTTTTATACAGGACAATGAACTAGCGGCTGCTGCAGAGAAGCTAGCAGAGTGTCAAGAGACAATATTACTTCTCGGGAAGCAACTCAAATCCATGTGTCCTCAAACAGAACAGGTTGCTTCTTCTCCAAGCCAAGAACAACAGTCCCTAAACCCTGAAGAAGACGACGAACACGCAACTTACACAAATCCTCAAGACTACAAATTGAGTTCCCCTTCAGAAAAGGAAACACCATCGTCGATGACTACAATGAAATCTCCGGTAGGGTCGAAACATAGACACACCAAGTCAAACTCATCATCGTCATCGTCGGGACTTACTCCTGAGAAACACTCTAGAGGATTCAGCAGGTTCTTCTCCACTAAAGCAAAGTAAAGAAGATAAAAAAAAAAGTATAAATCTAACTATGTTGTATATCCTATCTATTGCTATAATATATATATGGGGGTTTTTATTTTACTATGTGGGAATGTTTTTTTAACTTTTAGTTTTTTTTTTTCTTTCTGTACTGACAACAATTTGGTGTTGAATTCTACGGCTTGTAAATGTCAATCTACCCATCTTGTTTTCTCATTTCTTTGTGTTGTAATCTTTTAATCTAAGGTTTCTTAAAAAAACATCAAGTTAATGTTTTCACCATCTTTAAAATTACAAGTTCTCTTGTTTTGTAAACAAAGAATCAGGTTTCTCAAGTCAAAAGTTTAATAATATCTCAATTTTGGACCTAACCCAGCCCACTTAATTCGTCTCATGGGCTACACTTTTCTATGATGGAGTATATCGAATAATAAGGCCGACATTTTTTTAGTAATTATCTTTACAAAATTCAAGTTTGAAGGCCGACAAAAACAAAAGAAATCAGGAAAAAATGTCTCAGGGATGAACACTCCGATCGATTGATTAGAGTTAGTGCAACAATCCTAACTGTGGGAGTGGAACTATACCTTTTTAAGCAATTAGAGATCATTTACTGATAATCAATGTTTTGACAGTTTAGCTACTGCATGATTTGACACCTATACACTATTCTTCTGATTCTGACCTATATCACAATTCGAAAAACTTCTTATATATACCTTATATAATAAATCATTTACTTAGGCTTTTCAGACATTATTCTATTCTTTTCAACGCGCGGTCTATAATAAAAACATTGTATGATGTTTAAAATGATCTATAAAGGATACGTACGTTGCTGCAGACGTTATTAATCAAATGTTTAGCCAAAAATTATTATTTTTTACACACACAATTAATGGAGTTATAACCTTTTAATATGCATTAGTGTACACTTTTCAGAAATTTCAAAGTAGTACTGTAAGTTAAATGGTTCAATGTTACACGTTAGATTGCATTGTACGTCTATTTAGATATAAATGATATAAAAAATTATTCCATCTGAAAGGTCTAATTTTTATGAGTCCGCCAATGCAAAAATATAGTACTACAATTAATTGAAAATCTTCAATTGGTATAGAATATTTTCGAGAGCTGTCTTCATACCTAAAAACATAACCTAACCACATGTGCTGATGATACTCAGATTTGTTTTTTTCTTCTGAAAGAAGCTACAAACTATTCGACCAATTAATCTGACAATTTCAAAATTTTCGCTGGAAACAAATTTAATCTAATCTTAATTAGGTATTTCTGAAATTCAGACAAGTGTTTGTGTGTGTGTGTTTTTGTTAAGTCATTTTCATTGAAGACAGCTAATATATATTAAGATTTGGGTTTTGTCTTACCATTAACCTTACGTATAAATCGTATGCGCTGTAAATTAAGATTTGTTCAACCAAAAATAGTAAAGATTCTGATAATGATATATTTATACCATGTGGCTTTGATGGTATACAGTATACTTGTCGCTTCTCTCTGTTTGATAATCGTTTTTGGATTTCTCAGGTTTTGAGATAACGTCGTTTTTTTTACATCCATATTACTAATTACCATATAATATTTTCTAAATGAATATTCTACTTTTACGAAGACAACGGCCAAGCCATTGAAGAAATTCAATACATTACTTTATAGTTGACTTATGTATATTACATAAATTAAAACTTTCGCAGGCATCATGTTTTCGGATTTGTCTACATCAACTCGTTTTAGGGAAGTGGAAACATTGCTTTCAACAAAAAGCTAGTATATCTATACTATAAAGTATAAAGTATTTTGCGGGATTTTGAATAAATAAGTGGACTAAACTTTGGAAGTATAGTTGACCTGATTACAAATCGAATAATAGTGTTTCAGCTAATGCACATTCAGTGGCTCTCCAGTGTTTTAATCACTACTTATGGTCAATACACATTCATTGTAATCACTATAGACCGTCCTTTTTCGGGGGTAATACGTCGGCTTTATTTTTCTCCAAAAGTCATTACAAACGTGGGAGACTTTTTAATCTGTTAGACAAAAATTTTCACTTAATATTTTTTAAAATTTCAAAAGCTAACTAGAACATGTAGTTAGTGTTAAAAAAAAAAGAAAAAAAAAATTAGACAGTCTTTTTTTTTTTTGAATAGTAGGAGGTTCTGAGCCGAAACCCGTAATTCCTCCATAAAGCCAAAACCACATCATATAATATTAGTTTCATCCAAGCATCACTCGAATCGGCGTCCTTTTTACACCAAATAATTTTTGAAAAATTCTAATCCTGTTCATTAAAAGTCAACTTCAATTGTTATACATTATACGTCTAGGGCTTTCCTGCTTTCATAAAATACTTTTAAGGCTCTCTAGAGTCTGGAGTTTCCATCAAAATACTGAAAAATAAAATAAATAAACGAGAGTTCTTCGTGTAAGGATTTAAGGAAACTGATCGACCGTCCGTTAAGTACCGTACGGTCGGAAGAAGGGGCATTTAGGTGAAAATAAATGAAAGCGCATGCGATATGTTAGAAGTTTACGTTAAATCTGAGCCGTAAAAAACATTAACTTGGGCCTTCACGTAATTGTATACGATCATAACTCGAACATATATTGTATTTTGGGGATCAACTTTTATAGTTTTATGAGATTCACAAAGTGTGGGTACCACTTGCATGTGCTATCTCTGAGACATTGATATGACATCTCCAATGAATATTATATATACATTTTGTTTTTTTTCTTTGTTTTTTTTTTCTTTGCAAAATATATATACATTTTGTTAACATCCCAATTTATTTGTTTTTTAATCGTCCCTTACATTTCTTTATAAACCGGCCACTTTAAATATTTTAAGGAAATATTGCAGTGAAATCAAAAATAATTTACATATCCTAGTTCATTTTCATAGTTTCATTTTGTAATAAGAATATATTTTTAAAGATGTTAATAAAGTTTTTTTTTCTTTTTGTTAATAAAGTTTCAAGTGACTTAGTTAATAGTCGGTGATATGAATTGTAATCATATTAATTAGTAGTATAAATTTAGAACTTAGAGGTTACAGAAGATCATCGACGAATTGTGCTACAATTATTATGATTTGATTATTCCCTGGGAACTGGTACAAATTGGAGCAACTCGTGGAATCACCTAGAATTTTTATTACCGACGTGACTACCAATGCCAAAAAGAAATTTAATGGCAGTAATGTTTTTTTCTAACTAACTAAACGCATTTCTGTATATATTATATAAAAGGAAAACCAGAAAAGCGCATGAGATTGATGAATAATATTAAAGTTATATTTTTTTCCATGCTTCTGCATGTGTGTGATATGCAGTGTTAAAATCCTTTGTCAATATTCTGGAATGAGCATTTCAATGCTTTCTTAACTATTTATTTATTAGTTCAACAGTGTTAACTTTTAACGGCTTGAAAACTGCCTATTCCAAAAGAAGGCATCCTTGGGATACTTTCATGGACGAGGTCGCACAGTAATTCTAATGCTTTTTAACATCAGTTTGCGAC